>CAUYRT010061300.1:0-33742 GCA_963574885.1 Lepilemur ruficaudatus
TTTCTTTCCCCACTGTGGCACACCTGAGCCTGACTATAACACTTCTTTGGCATGTATGTGTGAACTATGAAACTTCTCGTGGTTCAGAAGCCTCCAGTAATCCTGTTAGTGGAGGGAATCTAAGTCCCAGCATAACAAACCTCAGGGCAGGGTTTCTCTGCCACAGTTGTTAGGGCGAGTGCCCCAACCAGGAGGAGGGTAGGGACTGAGACAGGAGTAGACATCCTACAAAGAGCCAAAACACCACAGTTAGAGATGCCCTCTGCAGTACAGTCCAATCTCCCGGAGCTACCGAGGAGAGTCCAATCCCCAGTAAAGTCACTACAACCCCAATGAGGGCCAGGGTCAGTGGTCCCATTTATTTCTGTTCAGTCCTGGGTGTGGCTGTCCTCTCTGGGAGATGGTTAAGCTGGATCTTTAGTGGGTTCTGCTGGTCCTGATGTGCAGTCCAGAGACCAGTTTCGTTGTCTGGTTCAGCCTTTTTCACCCAGGAGTGATGGATCCACGGAATGATACCTGCAACTTTAACAGCGGTGGGAGTAACTAGTATCACAGTATGGGTACCGTTCCAGGTGGGCTCTCAGGGGGTTAGTTTCCAGTCCTTTACCCAGACTGGATCCCCTGGTTGATGGGGGTGGACATGGAGACCCAGGGCGATAGGAGTTTTTTTCTAGGATGGTGTGGTGGATATGGCACATAGTTTTGGCTAAGGCTTGGAGGTGTGTGTTTATATTCAATTCCCCCAGTTGTCTAATGTCTCCCCTTAATTGCTTGATAAGTAGGGGAAGTCTACCAAACAGGATTTCAAAGGGTGAATATCCTGTGGGCCCCGGTGTGCACCTGACTCTGAACAGGGCTAGGCTTAGCGTGTCTGCCCAGGGTAATTGTGTTTCCTGACATAGCTTTGCTAGAGTGGTCTTGAGGTTTCAGTTCATGCACTCTACTTTCCCTGAGCTTTGTGGCCTATAGGCTGTATGTATATTCCATTTGATTCCTAGTGCCTTGATGAGGGTTTGCACGACCTCTGCAGTGAAGCTTGGTCTGCCAGGCGATTGCCAATGGCAATTGGATCTGTGCCCTTTGGTGCCCTCGACAGTGGATGACCACAATTTCTTTTGGCTCCCAAACTGCCTCCAGCAGTTGGAGGATTTCATCCCTACTTTTGATCTCCTTTCCACCTGCAGTCAGCAGTCCCCTCTCCCTGTATATTGCCCCGTGGATACGTATTGTGGCAAAGGCATATTTAGAGTCTGTGTATATGTTTGCCTTCTTACCCGGGCATGCCTAAGGGCTTGGATGAGGGCCCATAGCTCCGCCCTTTGTGCCAACCACCCTTGGGGCAAGGGAACTGACATGATGACCTTATCAACTGTGGTGACTGCGAAGCCTGCCAGTTTTTTCCCATTCTGGATAAAATTGCTGCCATTCATGTAGAATTCTAAGTCCAATGCCGGTAGAGGACTGTCTTTCAGATCTGGCTGGCTGGCATAGACCTCCCTACTGCCTGGGTGCAATCATGGTATGGGGGCCCTGGCCCCGTGGGTAGGAGGGTGGTGGGATTCAAGGTCCACACAATCTCCAGGTGACCCATGGATTTTCACATAGCAGTCCCTGGTATTGCAACTAAATATTTGTGCCATTCACGCTATCCCTTAACATTTAAAAATGCCAGTAAACTGGCTCATCGCAGAACCATGTCCATTGTCCAGAGGAGAGGCCATTGATTCACAGGAGTACCCTCTGTGGGCAGGCCCAGGTCCCAGCCTAGCTCCTGTGTGCTCCCCGTCACCCCAAGTTCCCCACAGCAAGGTGGCCTTCTTCTTCCAACCTCCCTGGGGCAGCAAGTCCCTGCCCGTCCTCACCATCCCATCATGAAAATCCTACTCCCCAAGCCCAGGGTGAACTGGGTTTAGAGCACTGGCACCACCCAACACCGTGTCACATGGAGTTACTCTGGCTGGGGCAGGCAGGGCTTGAGGATGTGAGCGTGGGTGGCTGTGCTGTCCAGGTGCCCTGCAAAACAGGAGCAAGGCTGCCCTTGGGGGAATATAGGGACACAGAGTCACATGGTGGGAGAAGCTCTCTTTGGCGCCTCTTTGACACAGTTATTTTTTTTTAGACTCAAAGAGGTGGCCACAGACTCAGAGACCTTGGCAGGCAGCAGGGCATGTCATTAGAATGGAATAACAGTATTTTTATTGCATTAATTTTCATGGTTACCTTCTATTTATGGGAAATGAATCTAGTTTTATATTTAACTTAGTGATGTAATATTGCATTTTAAAATAAGTTTATTTAAATGAAAACAGAAAGAGACATTTTTTAAAAATTCAGGTGGTGAGCAAATGTGGAAAACCCTGACCATGGGCAGGCCTTGTGGGCTTGGGGGTTACCTGGGTAGCTGTGTCTTGGGGTGACCCTCCATGCTGGTTCCCCCATTTTCACCACCCCCTTGCAGTGTATGTTAGTTTCCTGTGGCTACTGCAACAGATCACTATAAATGGGTTTCTCCAAACAACACCCATTTATTCTCCCACAGGTCTGGAGGCCAGAAGTCCAAAATGAAGGTGTCAGCAAGGCTATGCTGCCCCTGAAGGCTTTGGGGCTCCTTCCTGCCTTGTCCAGCTTCTGGGGACCCCAGGCGGTTCTCAACCTGTGGATGCACAACTTCTATCACCACTTCCCTGGTCCTCTGATGTCCTCATCTTCCCCCTGTGTCTCTCCTCTGTGCGTCTCTTAAAAGGACACACCATTGGATTTAGGGGCCACCTGGATAACCCAGGATGATCTCATGTTGAGATCCTCACACTAATGATACCTATGAGGACTCTTTTTCCAAATAAGATTACAGTCACAGTTCTCAGTCATGGACGTATATTTTTTGGGGGGTGGGGAAGTCACCATTCAACCCCTGCAAGTGTGTTTCCCATAGGCAGCAACGGACATTGGGTCTCTTCCAACGGGTCTTGTCGTCTTCTTGATGAGACTTTCCCCGAACATCATGCTTAATAAGGCTGCCCCACCCACGTCCTCTCGTCTCCCTCGCTCCCCGAACGCTGATGACACTCCAGGTGTATGCTGGTGTCTGTCTCCCTCACTGCAGCGGCAACTCCACAAGGGTAGGAATCCTGGTCTGTTTTGTCCACCATTGTGGTGTCCCGGATTCAAGAACAGTGTCCGACATGCAGCAGGTGCTCAGGAAGCACACGTTGACTGAGGAGTGCGGGCTTGGGCTGAGGTGGGGGTCAGGAGCTGGGGTGTCCCAGGGCATGACCCGGCCAGTGACTCTCGGTGGAGCCTGGAGCCCTGACCTGCAGGGGTGGCCGCTGGGGCTAACCACGTCATTCCCGTGTTGGTCTGTCCCTGTCTCTCATCCACCTTCTTGAGAATCAAGTTGTGCATCTTTTAATATTTTTTACAATGTAAGAAAGGGGAGATTAAAAAAAAATAAAAAATAAAAAAAAAAAGAAAGGGGAGATTTAGTTGGTTTATACATTAAGATACTTCTAAATGGTTTCTGTGCTCTCCATTGTAGGTAAAACTCCAAATAACCCAGAGATTTATCTTTCTACATAACTCTTTTTGTTTTATTAATGTATTTTTTAATGAAAGCATGAATCGTGGCAACCAAGTAAAACAATACAAAAAACAATAAGTTAGAAATTCACCAGGTACGTTAAAAAGATCTTTTTCAGAGGGATGCGAGGGAGGCCCCTCCTCCTCTGCTTCTTATGCTCCGGCACCGGCAGAGCCCTGGGCTGGGACCTGCGGGAGGCCACCCACTCTGGAAGCCCGAGGCCAGTCCTTGCCAGACTTTCAAAGATGAACACAGAGACTCATTTAAAACTTGGAACTCAGAGTCCCTGAAACGGAGGAGGCCCCCGTGTCTGAGAATCCTGCACTCTTCCTCTGGCCCCGCCTAGGCCGGGCCAAGCCCTCCCCTGCCTGGGAAAGGCCAGGGTCCAGCCCTCCCTCTTCTCCTGGAGGAAGAAAAGAAACTCTGTTCAGCCAAGTATGAGCACCTGGTGCTTTCAACTGAGAGTCTGCATCCATGTCGTGACCTTAAATAGGAAGGCCAGAGCAAGGTGCTGCCAAGAATGTGCAAGAGAAGGCAGCCCTGGGGAGGGACTTGCTGTGGGGTGAGGAAGGGGCCCGCTCAGCAGCCCATGGCTGGCCCTGCTCTCCCTGTCTGCAGGCATAGACCCGGGCCGCTGCCCCCGCCCATGAATCCCAGGACTCGGGGAGCCTGAGTCAGAGGGCTCGTAACCTGGCATAGATGACCTTGTTCCTGAGCAGCCTCCCATCTGTGAAATGGGTTAACAGTACCGCAGGTGGTGGTGATAGTTCACTAAGCCATGGGAACAACGCACCTGCCCGGGCTGGTCCTCCAAGCAAGGCCGGAGTCTCGCTCCCACCCCATCTCTGCTCCTTCCTGTAAACATGAGCTCAGTTTGGTGACCAGAACCCACGGATTTCATGGACAACCAGAGAGTGCAAGCATTGCTGTTTCTCAGAGCAGTAAGAGGGTCTGAGGTGTTCCCCCCGCCTCCACCCACCCCGGGCCAGGCCTCAGCCATCCTCCCAGGCCCAGTGAGGCAGCTGGCCCCTGGCTCCACCTCTGCAGCCACCTCTCCACTCCAGCCTCTTGGCAGGTCACCTACCCCAACACCCTGCGTTACTGTAGTGGCAGAGGGGAGAGGACAGGGGGCCCTGCACCACCCCCTTCGCGGCCCTCGAGGCATCCTTCACCTCTCTGAGCCCTAGTGTCCTCCTCTGTGAGGACAGAGCTGTGGCCAGGTGACCTGCAGGCACCCTCGTCACTGCCGCCTCCCACGATCACCTGGAGTGAGCTCAGGCCCCAAGTCTGCCTGTCTTCTCAGCCCCTGGCCTCCCCATAGCTCACGCTCCCCTCTTCGCCTGCCGGAACTGGCTCCTTCTCCCTTACTGGGGCTGAGACTCGGGCCCCTTTCATGCCCCGCCCCCAGCTCTATTTGCTTTCCTGGCAGGGTGCAGAGAGCAGAAGGCCCCACTGTCCACTAATGATTTCCAGATGTGGCCTGGAACACAGCTGAGCTTCGGACCAGGCAGGGGCGATGGGAGCCGCGCTGGCAGGGGTGTGGGAGAGGCAGGGTCACTTGGGAGGAAGGAGAAGCTGCAGAAAGGGCCATTGGTCAGGACACAGCTTCCTACAAGAAAGAACCAGATGTGTCCGCTGCAGCTAGGGGCTGTGCCCCGAGGCCCACCCTGTGTGCCCCTCCTCTGCTGGCAGTCTACTGCTCCTTGTGGCCCCCTATGGACCCTGCCCTGTCCTGCCTGGCAGCAGTGTCCTGTGGCTTGTCCCACTTTGTGTCTCACGACCCTGCCTTTGCTCAGGCCACGCCCACCATGGGAAGTAGTCTCCTTCAGCTCTCCTTTGACATCTGCTCTGGGAAGTCCCTGCGTCCGCAGCCCTCTGGCCTGCAGGTCCTGCCCTCACAGTGTCTTTTGTATCCTCCTTTCCTGGCCCAGGCCTTCTGCGGGCCAGCCTTGTCCCCGGCTGGGGCCTTTGGGGCGGTGCGTGAGTGGGACCCTCCTTCTCCAGTTTTCGAAGTCAGCCCCTTTTGACCCACAGGAGGTAAGCTTGCTACCCAAAGGAAAACTGAGATGACTTTCACCTAAAGAGTGTGCTATATTAGTTTCCTTCTTGCCAAAAAAAAGGTAGAAAAAATATATAAAATTATTATAAAATAAAAAGTAAAAAAAAAATTTTTTTTTAAAAAGAGTGTGCTATGAAGACTATTTCTTTGAGTCACCAGAGCTAATGCAATGTGAGAAGATGTTTGCTGAGATTTCTTGGAGTGCAACTCTGCCTGTCTTTGTTATGGAAACTCCAGAAGGGACCTCTGTGAAGAAAGGATATGAAGGTAGAGCTGTGGCAGCTGTTTTGCTAACATGAGAGAGGAGACTAGAGGGACTTGGGGCTACCAAGAGGACACTATGATCATGAGGGAAGAGCAGAGAGAGAAGAGTTGGGGTTTTGGTGCTATTGTCTGAGTGGCTAGAACAAGGCTCACCTGAAGTCCACCGTTGAACTTTTCAGGTTCATAATTGAATACCTTCTCTTTGCTGTTTAAGTCAGTTTGATGTGGTCTTATGCCACTTGCATTCCCAAAAGTTCCTGAGAGAACCTTGCCCAAACCAGGAGACAGATGTGGACCATGGTGGGAAACAGGGTGTGCAAGAAGCCGAATGAAGCAGAAGCTCTCACTAGGGGGCGGAGGGCGGGGCTGGTGCTGTTCACCTTCTTGCTGAGGGTCAGCGCCACAGCTGGAGGGGCAGTGTCTCTGCAAGTGTACAGGATGGAGCAAGCACCCAGCCAAGTGTCTGTGGGGCTTCTGGAGCTGGGAAGGGTAAAGAAGCCCCTGGATCTACGGGCTTTAGAGAAAGGGTGTCGTGTCTACCCAGAGGTTCTGAACACTAAACACAAGACATGGGGAACAAAGAGCTCACATAAAGCAGCCCCTGTTCTGACATGAGCGAAGCCTCCAGAGCCCAGCAGCTCCAGGTGCAGATGGCCAAGCATGCTGTTCTGGGGCCCCAGGGCGGGCCCCCAGTCACGGGCAGCCATTCTCCTGAGGGAGATGCCAGCCTCTTTGAGATAAGCCAGGCCTTGGAGGCAGTAGGTGCCCACTGCATAGCTGGAGGCACTGGTCTTGCTCACGGCTGGCAGGCCAGAACCTGGGCACAGGAGGGTTTGGTCTTGATTTGAAGACATCTTTGACCCTTAGGTCCCAAGAGGCCCACCTTTCAAATGTCTGGGGCAATCCCCTAAAGATGACCAGGTGTCTCAGGCAGCCTGAAGCCTCCTAAAACAGCATGGCTGAGACCACCTCATGGGGGCCGTGTGGCTGGGTAGCACAGGCTCTGGAGTCCCCAGCAGCCTTCTCCTACTTTCCTCAGGTTTGGCCTGCAGCAGGCAGTAGGGCCTGGGTGCAGTGGCTTGTAGGTTGCTAGACTCCATCGAGCCTGTGGAGTCTTACAGTGGGGTGAGCTGGCTCCTTCATTAATTTTCTCAGCTAGAAATTATGTTGAGGAAATGATAATGGCTTAAACAAAATGCATTTCTATCTCATGTAAATGCAGTCTGAGCCTAGTCAGGCCACAGTTAGGGTGGTAGTTGCATGTTGTTGGGACCCAGGCTCCTTCCACCTTCCTGCTCCACCTGCTCCAGCATGTAGCACACATCCTCAAGGTCACAAGGTGGCTGCTGGGCCTCCAGCCATCATGCCCAGTGTCTAGATAGAAAGAAAGGGGAGGAAAGGTAAGGAACAAAAATATGAAAGGACAGCTTTTCTCAAAAGGCCCACACAGACTTCCACCTACAACTCATTGGAGCAGGGGACCAACCTGATTCCATTACAAGCACAACACACTCCTCCTTCCCTGAGCAAGAGAATTCAGATACAATATTTTTTCATGTGAAGGAGAGGTTGCATATGGAAGCCATTGTGACCACCATGCCTGCCACAGTAGCCGCCCCCATCTGTAAATAAGCCTGGGCTCTAACCACTGTACGATACTGCCTTTCAAAGGCAATGGTATATATTTAGAATCAATACTTTCATTTTGTTTTCAGTTTATTTTTATGATTGTGTTTGGTTTATGGCAAGTTCTTAGAAAGTTGAAGCCAGCAGTGCACCAAAAAATTACATATATCTGCATACACACACTCACACATATCCTGACCACATATGGCTTGTTCCAAGAATGAGAAGTCATTCAAGATCAGAGAATATCAAGACATGCACCAAGGAAATATACAATTTAGCAGTTCTAATAAAAATGCCAAATAAAATAAGAGTAGAGGGAAACATTGTTAACTGAGAATAACATGAGTATCAAAATCAACGGCAAATATCATACTAATTACTAACAGCCTGAAATAACTTTCATTTAAAATTACCAGCAAAAATTGAATATCTGATATCACTGTTAAATTCAAAACAATTTTAGAGGTGCTAACTTAAGAAATAGTGCAAGAAAAGAAAATAATTGGTTAATCAATTATATTTGGGAAAAAACAGACAAAATTTTCTTTATTTGCAAATGAAATTACTGGACATTCAGAAAAGCCAAGATGTTTTTGGATACAAACTACTAGGATTGATAAGAGAATTTAAGGTAGATGAAAATGTGATATATTAAAAAAAATCAGTGTTCTTCTCTAAAACAGCTAGAAATGAAAACAGAAAAAAATACATTCACAGGAACTACAAAATCTTAGAAATAAATTTTGAAAGAAAAAAACCTATATGAGAAAACTGTGAAATTGAATGGAAAGATTCAAAATAAACATTGGAGAAAAATTAAGTTCTTGAGTGGTAAAATATAATATCATAAAAATGTCATTTCCCCCAAATTAGAATTTAAATTTAATATGCTTTATGTCCCTGATATACACTAGGCTAAAAAAAAATAAAAAATAAAAATACATAAATTTAATGTGCTTTGGCTTTTGGTGGGTGGGGGCAGAGAGATCTGGGGTGAGCAGGAGCTGGACAAAATGATCGCCAAGCGGGAAGCAAAGAGTAAGCGCACAAGGAAAGTATCAGAGTGAAATGGCTGGGGGAACTGACCCACCAGATGTTAAATCTTTCAAAACACCACGTTGGGAATGGCCTGTGTGTACAGTCTGGTCGGATGCATGAGCTTCCCAGGGGCCACTGGATCTCTGGATCCAGTAGCTGGTCTTGAGTTGTCAAGACCCAAGAGCTCTTGCAGGGTGTCTGAGCCCATTTTCTGTTCTTATAACAGAATACTTGAAACTGGGCAATTTATAATGAAAAGAAATTTATTCTTTACAGCTGTGGAGGCTAAGTCCAAGGTTGGGGGCAGCATCCGGGGAGGGCCTTCTTGCCCACGGTGCAGGGCATCACGTGGCGGGGGCTGAGTGTGCTCATGTGCCAGCTCAAGTCTCTTCCTCTTCTTATAAGCCCCCCCTCCCGGGGTCACACTCCCGTGATAACCCCTTAATCTATTAATCCATTCATGAGAGCAGAGCCCCATGACGCAATGGCCTCTTAAAGGCCTCGCCTCTCAATACTGCCACGTTGGGGCTTAAGTCTCAACGTGAGTTTTGGAGGGACAAAGATTCAAACCATAGCACAGGGTGAACGTCCAGATAGAGGCAGGGGAAGGTCTTTCTCAGACAGCCAAGGAGGCATTGCCAGTATTGGGAAATTGCAGCCAGAGGCTCCTCGTCAGGAGTCATGGAGAGAACACCAGAAGCACGTGCCCAGGGAAAGAATTAACAGTGGGCGTCTCCCACACCCAGAGCATCAGCAGCCAGTACCTCTCCTCTCACCCCACCAACCCTGGAGGAGCTGGGAGAATAGGGCACAGAACGGTGACAGAACTGACCAGACCCCATTTTCCACTAAATGCTGGCCCTGTTGAAGTTCAGGGACCCAGCCCATGATTGCTGGGGCAGCAAAGGGACAGTGGCCATAGCATGGAGGAAAGTCATGGTGTGAAGGAAAGCTTGCTTCCTGCCTGTGCCCTCTGGGGTGTGGCTCTCTCACTCAACCACGTGCACTCATTGTAATCACCCATCGTCTGTTGCGCATCCGCTATTAGTCTACGGATGTGTTAGTTTCTTGTGATGGCTTAAAACAGAAATTTATTCTCTCATAGTTCAGGGGGCCCCGAAGTCTAAAGTCAAGATATCAGAGGGTTGGTTCCTTCTGGAGCCTCCGAGGGAAGCTGTGCCATGCCTCCCCCCTTGCTTCTGGTGGCCATGGGCAATCCGTGGTATTCCTCAGCTTGTACACACATCACTCCAACCTCTGCTTCCAGCTTCACATGTCCTTCTCTTCTCCCTTCCATATGTTACAAGTTCATCCATCATTGAATTTGGGGCCTACCCTAATCCAGAAAGCTTCTTATTTCAACTAAGATCACATTATGAGATTTCAGACAGATACATCTTTTAAGGGGACAGCATCTGACCCACTGCGTTACTGTAGTGGGCATTGTGGTCACAGTGGCTGAAACACAGCCTCTCCTTCCCATTTCAAAATATTGGCCCTCGAGTCTCCTGCTCAGGCAAGGAGGAGTGTGTTGTGTGTTGTGCATGGTAATGAGATTAGGCTGGTCCCTGATTCAAGGCCAGCCATCTGCTTAGGGTGATTATTGTGCGGAATAAGCCAATCAGACTGGCTCCTTTCAAAATTTGGATTGAAAGGCCGGGCGCGTGGCGGCTCATGCCTGTATTCCTAGAACTTTGGGAGGCTGAGGTAGGAAGATTGCTTGAGGCCAGGAGTTTGAGACCAGCCTGAGCAAGAGCGGGACCCCGTCTCTACTAAAAATAGAAAAATTAGCCAGTGTGGTGGCGCATGCCTATAGTCCCAGCTACTCGGGAGGCTGAGACAGGAGGATCACTAGAGCCCAGAAGTTGGAGGTTGCTGTGAGCTATGATGATGCCAGGACACTCTAGCCAGGGTAACAGAGCAAGACTGTTTCTCAAAAAAAAAAAAAAAAATTGGATTGAGAATACATACACAATGGTTGAGAGAGAGAAAAGCTGATGACAGCTACCTTTAGAAAGAGACAAAAGCGGTATAAAAATACTACGTATAATAGCATCAAAAATTTTAGTGAGAGATGTACAAGATCTCTAAACTAGAAACTACTAAGCATTACTAAAGGGATCCAATAAAGAGTTAAACAACGGAGCGGTATAACAAGTTCATGGATTGTTAGACTCATGGTTAAGATGTCAGCTCTCCTTAAGTTGCTCTTTAGGTTCAATGCTATTCATACGAAAATTTTATGCAGTCTTTTCTTTTTGGAGAAATCAAGTTGATTCTAAAATTTATATGGAAATACAAAAAGTCAAGACAAACTTGAAGAAGGACAAAATTGGAGAATTTATGCTATGTGATATAAAAATTACTATAAAGCTACGGTAGCCAGGACACTGTGGTGTTTGGTGTCAGGACAGGTATACAGACCAATGGAAATAATAAGGATTCAGAAATAAATTTACACATGTGTGGTGACTAGATTTTTAATAAAGGTTCCAATGTAATTCAACAGGGAAGGAAGATCTTTTCAAAATGGATTGGAAGCAACTAGAAATCCACGTAAAACAATGAACCTTGATCCCTTGCCTTATACCATACAGAGAAACTATTTAGAAATGAATCATAGACTTTGATGAGAAAGATAAAACAATAAAACTTCTAGAAGAAAACAGTAAAATATCTTCATGTCTCAGAGTAAAGAAAGATTTTTAAAACTGGATATAAAAATCACTAATCATAAAGGAAAAAAATGATAAATTTGACTTCAATAAAATTGAAAACATTTGCTTATCAACAAACACCCTGAAGAAAGTAAGGAAGCCACAGACTGGGAGAAAATATTCATTGAACATATATATAGTACCTAGATTATATAAAGGACTCCTACACATTAGAAAGAAAGTGACAAAACAGGCTGGGTGCGGTGGCTCACGCCTGTAATCCTAGCATTCTGGGAGGCCGAGGTGGGTGGATCGCTCAAGGTCAGGAGTTCAAAACCAGCCTGAGCAAGAGGGAGACCCTGTCTCTACTATGAATAGAAAGAAATTAATTGGCCAACTAGAAATATATATAGAAAAAATTAGCCAGGCGTGGTGGCACGTGCCTGTCGTCCCAGCTACTCGGGAGGCCAAGGCAGGAGGATTGCTTGAGCCCAGGAGTTTGAGGTTGCTGTGAGCTAGGCTGATGCCACAGCACTCTAGCCCGGACAACAGAGTGAGACTCTGTCTCAAAAAAAAAAAAAAAGAAAGTGACAAAAGAAAAAAGTTCATTGGTCATAAGGAAAATGCAAATTAAAGTCACAACGGGATACCACTATATACCCACCAGCATAGCTAAATTTAGAAGACTGACAATACAAAGTGCTGATGAAGCCATGGAGCAACTGGAACTTCCATGCATTGCTGGTGGGAGTGTAAAATGGTACAATTGCTTTGGAAACTGTTTAGCAGTTTCTTCTAAACTTAAACATATGGCTACTCCATGATCCAACAATTTTATTCTAGGTATTCGCCTAAGAGAAATTAAACCATAAGTTCACATGGACTGTACAAGAATGTTTATGTAGTATGATTCAATTTATACGATTGTCAAGAACTGTCACAACTAATGTATGGTGATAGAAATCAAAACAGTAGTTGTCTCTAGGAGGGATGTGGGTATGGATTGACTAGGTTGGGGCATGAGAACACTTTCAGGGTGATAGAAATATTCTTCACATTGATCTGGGTGGGGGTTACATGGGTGTAGGCATGGATAGAAATTCACCACTTGTGTACTTAAGATTTGTGCATTTTACTGTGTGTAAATTATATCTCAACAAGAAAAAATAAATAAATCAAGAGCCAGAGAGAGAATAGCTAAACCCCTCTATGCTATCTTTAGAACAAGTTCCTTATTTTTTAACATGGTCTGACCTAGTCTATGACCTTTGCAGACAAAAGAACTTGCTCTTGAGGTGTGAGGACCTGTCAGTCTTCTTGCCAGGGACCACAGAGTGGCTGCATCTGCACCAAATGAGACAGCGGTCATGCATGCTCAAGTGCATATTTGCATGCACGTGCAAACGCCCTAGCATGGTGTTTCTTGGCCAGCAACAATGCGTTTTAATTTTTTTGAGTGTGAATGCCTATGAATGGCTTTAGATAGGACAAGCACTCTCTAGTGTGTGAAGTCTGTCTCTCGCCACTGTCTGGACCCTGAAGGTATTTTGCCCCAGGAAAAATCCTTGGGGAAGGGAATGGAAATGCCCCCCCACCTCCCATTTTCATCAGGAGAACTCCAGGGCCTTCTTGCTCCAGCTCCTCCCTGGTGCTGCCCTGCACCTAGGCCCATGGCCCTCCCTCCCCATCTCTCTGTGGCCCCACTGGCCCCTGCCCTGGGCCCTGCAGACCCTTCTCTGAGAGGCCCATGAGCAGTGAGGGCAGGATAGGGCCACCAGATCTGGCCATCCCCTCTCTGTCTCTCTGGTGGATCCCTTCCAGGAGCTTCCTGTGGGTGGGCTCTCTGTGGGCTGTCCCCACCTAGCAGAGACGCTGAGTGCCAGGCAGTGCGGTGCCTTACAGCCCAGGCAGGACAGTGGCAGGGAGGGTCTCTCATCTCGCCGCCAAAGTGCTCATGATCCCAAACTGCACACAAACAGCCCTGACCCAACGTCCCTGCTGAAATGGGTGGCAAGAGCGACAGCATGGGATGCTGGAGAGTAAGTCAGGCTGGCTGAGCCGGGAAGAAGGGCTGTGCAACCCAGAAGGGAGGAAATGACCAGCCCTGTGTCAGAGCCTTGTAAACAAGCATGACTTCACGCTCGTCCCCGCACACACCCCTCTGAGGTCAGGCAGACCGCTCCCATCCCCTGGGCCTGCCGCACATGGGCCCTGACGCCATGGGGCCTTGCTCCTGGGGGTGGGTCTGAGGCTTGCGCAAGGACAACAGGGACACTGGCCATTTGGGGAGGTCATGCCAGCACCACCCTGTGAACCATGGATGAGAAGGACCAGACGCCTCTGTGTGCCAGGCCTAGGCCTGGGTACTGGGGATATGGGGGGCCTTTGCCCTCAGGATCTCAGGGCTTGGTGGGAACACCATCATGTGAATATTGTGTCACGGTACAGAGTGGCCAGACAGGAGGATAAAGGGGGATTGTCCAAGGCCCCAGGGCACCAAGCAGAAAGAGAGATTTCTTCTGCCTGTGGGTTAGAGGAAGCTTCTGGGAGGAAGAAATTTTTCCACTGTGTCTTGAAGGAGCTTGCCAAAGAAAGATAAGCAAGGGATTCCAGGCAGAGAAGTCAGGCAGGGCTGTCGGGGAATACCCTGACCATGCCGGCCCATCTGCCTCTGGTTTCTTCCACTTTTCCTCCCAGAGGGACCCCGGGAGCCACACAGATTCAGAGTGGCCAAGCACTCCTGGTTCCATGTCCCCAGTGAGCAAGGATGGCAGGTGAGGTCCCTCCCCACCCCCACCCACCAGGCCAGGCAGGCCCCTGAGGCCACGTGGCTCTGATGTAAGGATGGGCTGCCTCCCGCCCAGTGCACCCCTTGACCCCTTGCCCTCATGTCTGTAATTTCCAGGTGCTCCCCACCCTGGCTGCACACCCCAGGCCAGGTGGCAGGTGCCAATGTCCTCAGGGTGCCTGGGGCCAGGCCCTGAATGTGGCTTCAGCTTCCCCACTCAGTCATGAAGGAGGAGGGTGAGGACAGAGCTGTGTGGCCCCCTCAGGGCCTCTGCGTCACCCCTTCCCTGCTCATGTCCACAGCTGGGTGGCAGGGAGGGTGACATCCTCCATGCAGGATTGGGCCACAGCTGGGACATGATGGAGCCTCGACTGTGTGACCAGCTGTCCTGCCTCCCATGGGCAGGGTCACCATGGTGGCCTGCACTATGTAGCCAGCAGGGCCCAGACACAGCCGCCAGCTGGAGGAGTGAGTAGCTGCAGGGACTTTGGCCAAATGGGCAGGGAGGCTCTTGTCTGCAAGGGCTGCTGCTGCTGGCTCCAGCCACCTGTAGCTTTGTGGGACTGCAGGTCACATGTGGCCAGGCCACGGTGCTGGCCCCCCCCATCTTTAAAGAGAAGCTGGAAATTCAGATTTTAGGTAAACGCCCTCTGATGTTAAAATGTGGCAACTAGTTCAAAATGCTCTTTGAGGACCAGATAACACAAATCTGCAGGCCACACGGCCTCTGGAGCTGTCTGCACCCTCTGCCTCTCACTGAAACATTGCACCAATTTACAAGAGGCTAAAGAGGACCAGAGACCAGTGACAGCCACAGGAGGCAGAGGAGCCCACACGGGGAGGCGGATCTGGGCCCTCTCCACCCACCTAGCCTAGCTGCCCCACTGAAGGTTTAATGATGGCCGTCAACCCAGCTGGTCAGCATACTGCTCCCAGCAACACCTGGGGAGGGGCTTCCACAGCCCAGGCCAGGGTCTCACACAGTCTGCAGGCCCTGGGGACTCATTCCCCTCCTGGGCAGAGGAGGACATGCTGACGGGGCCAGGGTTCCTGGGTCCAGGTACCACGCGTGCACGAGCTCTTGCCCCGCTGCACCCTGAGCCCTGGCCTGCCTGCAGACCCCATCGGAGCTGGCACGCCAATGAGCTAGGCACCCACAGCCTGGCCCTGTCTCTAGCAGGCTGCCACAATCGCCCTTCCAGGCCCCATCTTCTGTTCTCAACACGGGGGCAGGGGCTCTGAGGGCTGGGAGGCCAGGGCACCCCAAGCTGAGCTGTGGCTGTCCCCTGGGAGAGAAGGTGCACCAAGCAGCCCTACCCATCCCTTTCTCCGTGTCACAGCATCGCTGAAACCCAGGCTGCCCACGTTTACAACACCGTAGCATTCTGCGGGCTGCGCGAAGCACCTCCACTGTGGTTTCGTGCATTCCCAGCAACAGTCCTCCGGGAGAGGTCCTATTACTTTTATTTTTGCTGTGCAGATGGCCGGAGGTGCCCATGGCAATACTGGAATTCAGCAGCAGAACCAATGCTAGGACTATCTGGCCTCAGAGTCCTTGCTCTCAATAGTCATGTGTCCTTCACGGTTTTGGGTTTGACTCCTTGCCCCACCTGTCACTTTGTATTCCTGAGCCTCAGTTTCCTCATGTGTAAATAGGCCAATAATATTCACGTGCAAGCTTGCTGTGATGCTGTGAGGAAAGAGCTAACATAGCATATGTGGCTCCTTGTCTGTTTCCAGGGTGGCAGGAACCAAGATTGACCCTTGGCCAATCCTGGGAATGTGGCCCTCAGGGTCTTTTTGTTACTGATTGACGGCATTTTTGTGCAATCCCAGATCAGTGGGGTGTTGCCGAGAAGTGCTTGTTTCTCAGGAGCTGCCAGGTCATCGAGCTAGCTGATGCATGTGGTTTCGCTGTTGGGGTTCTGAATTTCGGTGCCATAGCAGGAGTCACCTATGTCACCAGTCCGCTCTAAGAGCTGGGATCCTGAGACTCGAGTGGGCTTTCCTGGGAAGAGATGTCCACGTAAGTCCCTTCAGTTCTCTGCTGCAGAGAAAAGTGTGCCCTGTGTGACCTTTCTGGACTTCACACGACACATCTTTTTCCTGCCGCTTTTATTAATAGTTTGTACCTTTTTCTTAATGAACCTTAGCTATGCTATAACCTGGAATTGAATCCTGTGAGCTCTTCTAGTGAATCATCAAACTCAAGGATGGTCTTGAGACCCCCAAAACAGCTGCTTAGGGGAAGTCTTGACACATTTTCCCACAGCTGACACGTGGAGTGGCCTCAGGATTGGTGGCCAGAATTGCCATCACCAGGGCTTCAGACAGTTCCTAGCTTTCCACACTGACCCCATCCTCGCCTCTGACCAGTGGAGGGTTTTAACCTCCACCTTTGGTTGGTTCTGCCCTTTGCCTCCCTGAGTCAGCATTCTTTCCCCATGGCTTTTTCAGAGCTGACCTCCCACCAGGAACAGAGTGAGGAGGCTGACCCAAGACCTGACAGGTGAGCTCGGCCCATTCCACAGTCCAGCGGTGATCAGGTATATTCCCCGGACAGGAGAGCAGGCCCACAAAGCTGGACGCCCTCCCTTTGCACGGCCCTGTAGGGTACATGCCTTCAGGAGCTGCCTCCCTGGCCAGTAGTAAGGTGGCGCTGCCCCATCCTAGAGGAGGTCAGTGTGGTCCAGGTGATTAGGCTAGTCCTGTGGGGCCAGAGTGCTGGAGATGGAATCAGATCCTAGGAGGGCGGGGCAGGCCTGAAGCCATGGGAAAGACAGGAAGAAGTGTGTATCAGATAGTAAATGTTGCTGGATAAAGAATGAATGAATACATGTTGTCAAAGCCCCGCAACCAGAGCCCACCAGGAACACAGTCCGAGTCAAGCTGTGCCGCAGCGAGGGAGCCAGGGGTGGGGGTGGAATGCTTACAGGATGTGGGCTCGTGCTGGGAGAGTCTAAGGAGGGCCTTAGGGAAAGCGAGTCCCTTCTGGATTGGGTGCTGTCAGGAAGCAGGGGAAATTTGGTGATTCTTTTTATTTATTTATTTATTTATTTATTTATTTATTTATTTTTATTATAATAGAGATGGGGTCTCACTCTGTTGCCCAGGCTGGGGTGCAATGGCATGATCCCAGATCACTGCAACCTCAAACTCCTGGGCTCAAGTGATCCTCCTGCCTCAGCCTCCTGAGTAGCCAGGACTATATGCATGCACCACCACACTCAGCTAAAAATTTGGTGATTCTTAATAACTGTTACCCAGGAGGTGGGAAGAACAAAGAGGGTAGTGTCGTCATGGATACAAAAGCAATATTTACCTAGGGAGCCAGAGAAGGACCGTTTGGTGTTTAGGTGGTTGTGTGCTTGTCTGTCTAATTCTACCGTGCTTGTGGGATGGCCTTGCCCAGTTATTGTCATATTCTGCAAAATATTCATTTGGGAACATTATAACCTCTGTAGCTGCCAGGCCATTTTTCACTTTCTCAATGTGTAATCTAAGTGGTTCTGTGTTTTCCTGTTCTTTGGGGTCACCTTCCTCCCTCCACCTTTAATTTCCAAGTGAAATAATCTGGCGTGGTCCCTCCTGATCTATTGCCAAGTATTCTTGGGAAGTGTGGACACATCTTACAGCATTGGTGGTCCCCGACGAGTCATGCCTCCCAATATTCAGACCTTCCTCATGTAGTCCTTAGAATGTGAGCTGAGCTAGGTACTTGTCTTAGACAATAGATTGAGTCAGAAGTGACATGGGGCCAGTTCCAGTCCTAAGCCTTAAGAAGGTCTGACAGTTTCCACTTGTGCACCTTTTGAGCTGTCATGTCAGAAGGAAGATTTAAGAAGTCCCCTCCCTGCCAGAAAGACTACCCAGAAAGGCCACGTGGAGAGGGGGTTCCTGAGACTACTACAAAGAAAAGAATCAAAGGACTTGACCGTCAGTGCGAACTGAGGCTTCAGACTGCAGCTGAACCAGCCCTGGCAGGGGGGACAACCCTAGCTGATGGATGTTGTCCTCTTGGACATCCCGCCTTAGCAGACATCAATCACGTGGGGCAGAGGTGAGCCATCCGCTGTGACATGTGAGCTCCTGACTCTCTCGATCTTTCTTGTCTTTTGATGAAGATGTGGGGACAATGTTTTCCTGTATCTTAATATTCTCTTAAATGTTCTCTTAACTCTGCTGTAAGAAATGGTGGAAATGCAATGGTAAATTGCAGCTGATACATGGCCTCAGAAATGGGGACAATAAGGAGCAGTGTGTTTTATGACAAACAGGGGAGCACATGCCCAAACCCAGCACAGCACCACTCAGCCTCACTGTCAGCTGCCAGGCAGGAGTGAGGTCTGCAGCTGTCCAGCTTCCAATTTGTCAGGAGAGGTCAGCGATCTCAGAGTGCATGTGAAATCTTCCAAGTGTTAAACGCTGATGCAAAATGTTTTTAAACAGTGTGTAGGCCATCCCACCTCCAAGGGGAAAAAAAAAAAAGAAACCCATGTGCAAATTGATTTTGGTATGTGATTGATTATGTTGTCACCTCTCATCTAGAGCAATACTTGACATTAAAAAGAATTTTCATTTAAAAAAGAAAGCAAACAAGCAAGCATTTCATACTCCCTGAGTGGTAGGAGCTCTTCGTTATTTACTGTTGCATAACAAATGACCACAAAGCTTGGTGGCTCGACTGGGGAAGGGTTGTTGGCCTTGGTTGTTGGCCACACCTGGAGGCTGTTAGACTGAGGGGCTCAGGTCCTTGCTGGCTGTTGGCCGAAGTGTCTCACCACAGTGGCCTCTCTGCAGGGGCTCACTATGTGGCTGCTGGCATCATCAGAGTGGGCCAGCGACAGGGAGCCAACTAGAGGGAGTCCGCAAGTGGAATGGAGCCATGGTGTCTTACAGCCCAGTCTCAGAAGTGACATTCATTACTTCTGCTGTACAGGCTGTCCCCGGACTACAGATGACCTGACTTACAGTGTTCCGTACTTACAAACGGGCTCTCAAGGCTCCCCATACGGATAATTTATAATTAAATGAATAATCCGGGCACTAGTTTCTTCTGTGCACGTAAGCAGATCTGCGTGGCGTAAGCGGCGTGTTGGCGCAGTGTCTTTGCCATCGCGGCCAGTCTCACAGACAGACAAGCGGCTGGTACAAACACGAGAACATGAAGAATCAGAAGATCCAGAGCCAAGAAAGTTCCCAACAAGAACGAGCTGAAGCCTCTCGTCTCATTGAAGCAGGATTTGCCAAGCTTGAGGAGCAGGATCCCAATATGGAGGGTTTACCAAGGTTTACCATGCAGCTAGTGAGAACGTCAGCTGCGACGAGCCCATTTGTGACGAAAAAAAGAAAAAGGCTGTGCAACCTTAGATACCTGTTTCAAGAAACTGACTTCAGTGGTGAGCACTCTGCTCCTCCCACCAGAGCCAAACGGCTCCGTCCTCTCCTGCACCGTCTCCATTGGCTGCCTTCCTGCCTCAGAAACACCCCTTCCAGTGTGCAAGACATTGATACATTAGGTGCGTGTTAACCTTTGATATTCTTTTTTGAAATTTCTCCTATCTCCTACCTAAACTTTTTGTATGAGTTTGTTTTTAAGTTCCGTTTGTTTTAATTAAAAGGAAAAGCACAATAGTTTCTGCAACTTATTATTATGGTACAAGAGCATTATTATTATAGTATTACACTGTATTATTATTACCACACATGAGCCATTATAGTGTTATTATTATTACCATATATGTGCTATTCATCAGGGATTCAAGTTACATGCAAATCTGACCTAAAGACGTTCTCAGAAACATACCTTGTCAGGAACCTGGGGACTGCCTGTATTCTATTTTTTTAAAGTGTCCTCTTCAGTGATACGAATTACACTCACAATGTCCTGCAACCAACACCACCATCTGTTCCCAAAACTATTTTTTCAACATTTTTTTTATTATGGTAAAATACACATAACAAAATTTGCCATCTTAACCATTTTTAAGTGTAAGTTCAGGGGCATTGAGTACATTCACACTGTTGTGCAACCCTCACCACCATCAATTTTCAGAACTCTTTTTATCTTGCAAAATTGAAATTCTATACCCATTAAACAATAACTTGCTTATCCTCCTCCCCTCAGCCCCTGGAAACCGTCATTCTGCTTTCTATTCCATGAATTTGATTACTCTGGGTACCTCAAATAAGCGGAATCAGACAATATTTGTTCTTTTGTGTCTGGCTTATTTCACTTAGCATGATGATTCAAGGTTCATTGAGCTTGTGTCAGAATTTCTTTGGTTTTTAAGGCTGAATAATATTCCATGGTGTGTATCTGCCACGGTTTGTTTATCCGGTCATCCGTCAATAGACATTTAGATTGCTTCCACCTTTTAGCTATTGTGAATAATGCTGCTGTGAACATGAGTACAAATACCTATTTGAGATCCTGCTTTTAATTCTTTTGGGTATATATACAGAAATGGAATTGCTACATTGTATGGTAATTCTATTTTTAATCTTTTGAGGAATCACTACACTGTTTTCCCCAGTGGCTGTACCGTTTTACATTCCCACCAACAGTGCACAAGCCTTCCAATTTCTCCACATACCCCCAACACTTGTTTTTTTTTTTTTCCTTGATAGTAGCCGTCATAATGGGTGAGGTGGTGTCTCATTGTGGTTTTGATTTGCATGTCCCTAATGATTAGTGTTGCCAGCATCTTTTCATGTGCCTGTGGGCCATCTGTGTATCTTCTTTGGAGACATATCCTTTGCTCATTTTTAAATCAGGTTTTCCTTGTTGTAGGAGCTCTGTCATGTATTCTGGATATAAATCCTGCATCAGATATATGATTGACAAATACTTTCTCCCATTCTGTGGGCTGCCTTTTAGTCTGTAGTTAGTGTCTTTTGATGCACAACTGCTGCATTCTATTTTTTATAAGTAATTATGTCCAGCCTTCCCGTGAGGTGAGCTGCAGGACTGGCCTCACACCCAATCCGCCAGGCAGAGACAAGCCTCAATGGTGGCAGCGACCAGCAGCCGGTGCATGCCCAGGGAAGCAGGTGGAGCCACAGTTGGATCCGAGAGCAACGTTGTTTATAACACAGGTGGGGCAGAGGCTGGCACGGCCTCAAAGCACCAGGCCTCTCAGGGGCTGGCCTGCCACCTAGACAATATCTACTTGGGATGTCACTGGAATTCAAGTCCTTTGCTGGAAAAAATGGAAGCAAGGGACAAACACACAATACACCTTTATATGGTCATTAAAATTATGCTTATAAAGATTTTAGCAACACAGAAAAATCCTCCTTATACAATAAGTTTAAAACATAAATTAGATATACTTTAGAAAAAACATACACTTTCATATGAAGTCAGATATTGGACTTAATTTAAGTAGTCAAATCAATACAACGAAGCCAGCAGATACCAGTGCCGGCCGCACAGGAGGTGCTCAACATGTGCTGAACCAATTAATCTGCGTCTCCAGTCACATCGGTGAGCTCCTCTGGGCTGGGTGGCTGATTGGAGCATCTGACTGAAATGTGACTATGCTGACTGCTTAGATTTACCCGGGTTTGCTTGCCTTGGTTTGAGTATTTTGATTGATCCATGCGAAGTGTGATTAGACAAACACTTTTGTTTACCTATGCCTAGAAAAATATTCTGAGAGAAATCCATCAAGAGATCAACAGTGATTATCTCTGGGTGATGAGATTGTGATAATTATATTTATTTTTTATACTTGTACATTCTGTTTTGTTCTCAATGTTTTGCCTTCCCCTTTCCTGTGAGAGATCCCTGCCCATTGCCTGTGACTCCATGGTGCTCCCTCGGGGAGGAGTAAACTACCTCTCCCCATTGACGCTGGACTTGGCTTTGTGATTGCTTTAGCCAATGGAATGTGAGCAGAAGTGACTCGTACAATGTCAGAGCAGAAGCTTTCAAAGCCATCGTGCGGTTCAGCCAGTTCTGTCCTTGCTACAAGAACAATGTGTCCTAGTGGGGCTGATTCTTTCAGCCTGTGGCCTGCAGTGGACACATGTAAAACTGAGCCTCGCTGGCCGCTGCCACCGTGGAACAGGAGTGAAAAATAAACCTTGTCACTGTAAGCACTGAGATGTGGGGTCACGTGTCACTGCGACATATCTCAGTGAAAGCCGATGAATGCTTTTCTTTATTTTCCAAGTTTTCTATAAGTAATATGTATGAGTTTCATGATCAGTTTCTGTAAGTTATTAAAATACATATTACTCTGAGGGTATTTAACACATTGCTGTAAATAAATCTATGATCTGTCCCGAGTCTGTGTTATGAAATTCTCACTAAATCAGATTTTGATGGACCACAACGGTCTGAACGTTATCTGGGAATAATTTAAATAAAGCCAAGGTTGTTTTGGCCCTTTTGCCAGCCTGACCCCGTGGAGGCTGCTTGGTAGGTATGTGCTGGCCCTGCTGGGGCTGGGGATCAGTGGTCAGTGTTATTTCTGCTTGTCTGACACCCATCCCCCTCTGCTAAAGGCGCCCTGATTTTCCCACAAGGGAGCAGCCCTCCTTTGCCACCAGCCCATGCAGGCTGGTAGGGCTGACCCACTCCCCAGACTTTGGAGTGAGCACGAAACCCAAGCCTGGTCAGCGGGAGCAAGGAAACCTCCTATCTCCGTGATTGGCTCAGGGAGGGTCACATGGCCTGCAGCAAGATGCAGTATGAGGCGTTTACCAAACCACTGTGTTCTCCTCCTGACCAGCTCTGCCCAACAGAATATGGGCAGAAGTGACGGATGCCACTTCCAGGCCTGACCTTACAATCTCCCCTGCAGATAACTTTCTCTCTTTTGCCTTGCCATGATAACTTCGGGGCCTCACACTGAAGATAGTAGGATCACAAAATGGGAGGAGCCTGGACATCTCAGTGACCACCCGAAGCAAAGCTCCCTCCCGTTCCCCAAACACATTGGACTGTATGATGTAAGCAGTAAAATTTTATTATATTAAGTCACTGAGATTTCGGGATCTATGTGTCACCATAGCACGTCTAGCCTACTCTGACAAATATATGACCCAAACCCAAGCCAGACTAATCAGAGTAAGCCCTAAGGACTTTGGTTTGGAAAGTTACTCTGTTTTCTCTGGAATTACTAAGCTGATAGGATGTGGACCTGGCGTGCTAAGGGCTATCATCCACTATACAAGTATTTCCTTCATTGTGCAGTATTTATTGACCCTCACTATGCTCCTGGTGCTGGCCTGGACTCACAGGGTAGGGCTACAAGTGGGGAAAGAGCCAACCTGAGAATGAAGCTAACACAGAAGAAAGCCAAGCTGAGAAGCAGAGCATTGGTTTAGACCCCTGGATCCAACCATACCTGAAACCACCTGCACTCTTTTTTATAAACCATTTTGAGTGGGGTTTCTGACACCTGCATGCAATAAATCATAAGTAATTCAAGGACAAAACTGAAACAAAAGCAAGATCATAGGTCTGTGGTATCATCCAGAGGGGCTGATTACAGGCAGCTGCAGATACTGACTCGGACAGAGCTTGTCAGAGCAGAGACAGTGAGCACAAATGCTGTGCAGGACTGGGCATGCCCTGGGTTACTGGGACACCGCACAGTGGTGCCTGTGCCTGAACCAAGGGCAGGTGAGGGAAGAGTAGCCCTGGCCCTGAACCACTGAGGCTTTCTCTGATGCCCAGCCTGGTCTATGGCCACACATGCCAACCTTGGGTTCTGACTGCCCAGGTGGGCTCCGCGAGCACCCACCTCGCTCCTGACTCTAGGCGTTGTAGCTTTGACAAAAACTACAGGTTGAAACTAGAAGAGTCACAAATGAAAGGCAATTCAGTTGCATTCGGCTCCTGTTTGCAGGGTCCTGCTGTGTTCCATTTCCAGTGCTGGCATAGAAAAACCACCCAGAACACTTTCTACATGTCAGAAAATGTTTTCTTCCTCCCCCGCTCCATCGCTCCCTCCTTCCCTTCCTTCCTGCCATTTAACAGTAACTGAACATAGATAGGATCAGCAAGACCATCCCTGTGTTGGGCACTGATCATAGAAAAATAAGTGGGACACAGGGGCTTTGGGCTCACAGCAAGTGTGCGGTCGCTGTGCTGTTTGTGAAATGTTTTTAGCTCTCCATATTGTGAGCACGTGATAGGATCACACTTCCTAGCCTCCTCATTTGGGTGGTGTTGGACAACCAATAAGTCAGACAAATGAACTGGAGCATTTAATTGCTTATGTCAGATCCACCAAAACTCTCTTTCCATCTGTGATGGTGACAATTGAAATGGCTACTGAAATGGTGGCTGCTTCTTTAGCCTGGGTCTTGGAGAAAGAAAATACGGCACAGAAGCCATAGATAACCTATTAAACACATGTAACATGTTATGCTTCACCAAGAGTTTAGGGTCCCTTGTTATTGCAGCATGGCTTCCCCTATCCTGACTGATGCGCAAGTTTGCCAAAGGACACAACACTAAGCTGAATGACACACAAAACAGAGATACTTTCATAGCATAGCTATGGGTCTCTCAAGAATCCCTGTTCCAAGGACACCATGCTCCTGCCTGTCAGAGGCCTTGTCTCCTGCGAGGGCCCTGCCTGTGCACTCTGCTCTCCCGCAGCAGATTGCAACTCTGGTCTGCCTGAGGTCTGGCTGCACGACTGAGCTGGCCTGGGCAGGACAACCTGCCAACAGTCTTGCCTCTCTAAAGGTGTATTAGCTTCCTGTTATTGCTTTAACAAATTGCCACAAGCTTGGTGGCTTAAAACAACAGAAATGTATTCTCTCACAGTTTTAACCAGAAGTCCAAAATCAAGGTGTCAGAGGGTGTCCCAAGGCTCTAGAGGATAATCCATTCTTTGCCTCTTCTAACTTTTGGTGGCTGCAGCTCCTTGGCTTGTGGCCACATCAGTCCAATATCTGCCTGAGGCTCCACATCAACTTCTGTATGTGTGTGTTTATTCTCTTGTATGTCACTTGTAAGGATGCTTACTACTGGCTTTAGGGCCTACCCAGATAATCCAGGATGACCTTCTCATCTCACGATCCTTAACTACAGCGGCCAAGACCCTTTTCCTAAAGAAGATAACATTTACAGGATCTAGGGATTAGGACATGGACATACCTTCTTGGAAGCTACCACTCAGCCAATATGTATGTCCCCAGGCCCAACTAAGGGGTGGGTGTATTGGGGCCCTTTGTAAGAGCCTGTGGCAATGACTCTTTTCTTTGGTTTTTATATTTTTATTTTAATGGAATATTTAGGTAATATAAAATGGACAGCGAAAACTAAAATAAACAAAGCCCCGAGACCCCATTGCTGTGAAGAGCAGGGACCAGCATCATGTTGGTTCTCTTCCTTCCATGTGCATCTATAAAGTGTCCAGGGCTGGAATGAGAATGTTCTCGTCATTTGGGTGCTGACTTTTCCCTCTAAGAGTACTTCATATGAATTTTCCCTCTGTCCAAATAGTCTGCAACTTATGCCGTGGAAATTTTTCTGATCACTGAATGTGAGATCACCATGCCTAAGTTATTTTATGAGTGTTTAATGATTTTTCCCTAATTATATAAGTAATGCTCATTAGAGAAAATTTGGCAATTACCAAAAAGTGAATAAGAAACCTACCCACATCTTACCACCCAGAAATAACTGGTAATATGTTGTTAAAATATCTTCTTAATATTTTCTTTGGCCATATGTTTATTCCATTTTGTTCTAAAAAACAAACAGGGGACAAAGGTTCTAGCAAAGATGGAATAGCACACTCTATCCTCTCTCTCCCACTAAATTCAGTTAAAACTCCTGGACAGAATTGCAGCTGAGGACTCTGGACAATAAAGAAAGACTTCCAATTTTCAGCCCGGCTGGTAAAGAGCTTAGAAGCCGTCCCTCCATCCTGGCAAGTAAAAAGCTGCATAAAGTGAAAAATCAACAAGTCTGCTTAGATTCAGCAGAGAAATGAGGTCACAAGGCAAACTGCAGCCCCCAGAATTGGAGGGACAGACAGGCAGACACATAGAATCACAACGTCACAGAACAGAAACCTCTGGGGAACCCGTGGCAGGGCGGGGAATCTGAGCTGTGATGGACGACTTGCAGGACGCTTGGTCTAGGCAAATTTGAGAAAGAAAGCTCCAGGAGGAACAGTCGTGGAGGCGTGGATGACACACTTTTGTGAATCGCACCTCCAGGAGCTCAACCAGTTCTCATGGTGAATATCAGAGAAAAATCCCCTTGTTCTTTCAGTAGGGGGTTGGAAAAAGCAAACTTTTTTTTTTGAGACAGAGTCTTACTCTGTCACCCAGGCTGGAGTGCAGTAGTGTCATCATACCTCATTGCAACCTTAAATTCCTAGGCTCAAGTGATCCTCCTGCCTCAGCCTCCCAATAGCTGCAACTACAGGCGTACCCTACCATGCCCAGCTAATTTTTCTTTTTTTGTAGAGGTGGGGTTGGGGGGGTGTTGGTTCTTGCTATGTTGCTCAGGCTAGTCTTGAACTCCTGGCCTCAAGCAATTCTCCCACCTCCACAAATTGCTAGGATTACAGGCATGAGCCACCATGCCTGGTCAAAAGTAACACTTTCTGAACTACACCAGGGCATTCTCTTCTTCCTAACAAGGCCTGCCCTCAGGAGAAACTGTTTAACTAGTTAGAGTTTTATCAGAGCCCAGCTGATCTGGGACAAGGAAATATCCAACTCCTGCCCCTCTCGCCTGCCTTGTCGGGGAAGAGAAATACTCAACTGCAGCCCCCTCCAACCATCCTGTCTCACCTACTGGGGGAAAACTGATCATTGTGTGTGAGGTTCACAGTCCAGAGGTCCAGGCTCACTAGAAGACTGAGACCCCCTCACAGGACTGTAGACTGCGTCCCCTGCCCCCACACCTTGCTGCCATGTCATTAAAGGCCTATTTACAGCAGTTCCTTTTACCTACTGTGACATGTCTGCTTTTCAACAAAACATTACCAGGCATACTAAAAGGCAAAAAGCACAGTTGGAAGGGACAGAGTAAGCATCAGGACCACATTCAGACGTGGCAGGGGTGTTGGAATGGTCAGATTGTGGATTTAAAACAACTATGATTAAAACACTAAGGGCTGTAATGGAAAAAGTAGACAGCATGCAAGAACAGACGGGCAATGTACACAGAGTTGTGAAAATTCTAACAAAGAATAAAAAAAAAAAAATGCTGGAGAACAAAGTTACCATAATAGAAAAGAGAAATGCCTTTGATGGGCTCAGCAGTAGACTGGACATGGCTGAGGAAAGAATCTCTGAGCTTCTAGATGTGTCCATAGAAACTTCCCAAACTGAAATGCAAAGAGAAAAAAGAACAATAAAAGAAATTGAAACATAATACGCAAAAACTGTGAAATACGTACAAAAGGTGTAACATATGCATGATGGAGATACCAGAAGGAGAAGAAAGGAAGAAACAAGAGAAATATTCAAATAATAACTGAGAATTTTCCCAGATTAATGTCAGACACCAAACCACAGACCTAGGAAGCTCAGAGACTTATCAAACAGGATAAGTGCCCCCAAACCCAAAAAACTAAAAACAAAAAGACTACCCCTCAGCATATCATATGCAAACTGCAAAAAATCAAAGATAAAATTAACAAAAAATTTTGAAAGAAGCCAGAGGAAAAAAAGTGTTACCTATACAGGAGCAAAGATAAGAATTACATCTGACCTCCTCAGAAACCATGCAAGCAAGAAGAGTAAAGTGAAATATTTTAAATGTTGGAGGAAAAAAATCACCAACTTAAAATTCTGTATTCTGTGTAATTATCTTTCAAAAGTAAAGGAGAAGTAAAGACTTTATCAGATGTATTCCGGAACTGGGGAAAAAATATAAAGTTCTAAAAAAAAAAAGACTTTATCAGACAGAAAAAAAAAGTGAGAGAATTTGTTACCAGTCAACCTACCTTGCAAGAAATGTTTTAAAGTGTTCTTCAGAGAGAAGGTAAGAACCTCAGATCTACATAAAGAAAGGAAAAGCATTGTAGAAGAAATAAGTGAAGGTAAGATGAAAACTTTTATTTTTCTTATTTTTAATTTATCTAACAAATAATTTGTTCAGATAATCATAGCAACAATATTCAATGAATATAGTTTATGTATAAGTGAAATGAATGACAGCAATAATAGAAGGGACAGGAGGGAGGAACTGGAATATTTTGTCACCTGCACTACCTGTGAAAGTGGTATAGTGTTCTTTGAAAGTGGACTTGGATTAGTTGTAAATGTATGTTTGCAAATTCTAGGGAAACCACTAAAAAAGTTTAATAAAAAGAAGTATGACTGATATTATAAGAAAAAAAGGAAAATGGGATCACATAAAATGCTGAGGAAAAACCATAAATGGCAGAAAAATAGTAGAAGACAAAATAGGAATAAAGAACAAGAGCAATTAGTAGAAAACAGTAACTACATAATAGATATTAATCCAACTATATAATCACTTTAAATATCAATAGTCTAAATATACCGATTAAAAGACAGAGATTATGAGAGTGGGTTAAGAATCAAGACCCAGCAATATGTTGTCTATAAGAAATCCACTTTAGGCTGGGCACCGTGGCTCACGCCTGTAATCCCAGCACTCTGGGAAGCCGAGGCGGGAGGACCGCTTGAGGTCAGGAGTTTGAGACCAGCGTGAGCAAGAGTGAGACCCTGTCTC
Organism: Lepilemur ruficaudatus; assembly: GCA_963574885.1. Taxonomy (NCBI): domain Eukaryota; kingdom Metazoa; phylum Chordata; class Mammalia; order Primates; family Lepilemuridae; genus Lepilemur; species Lepilemur ruficaudatus. Next base: position 28,705 of record CAUYRT010061300.1, read on the forward strand.
TATAAAAATAGAATAGAAAAATTAGCCAGCCAACTAAAAATAGAAACAAAAAAATTAGCTGGGCATGGTGGCTCACGCCACCCAGCTACTTGGGAGGCTGAGGCGGGAGGATCACTTGGGCCCAGGAGTTTGAGGTTGCTGTGAGCTAGGCTGATGCCATGGCACTCTAGCCCGGGCAACAAAGTGAGACTCTGTCTCAAAGCAAACAAAAAAAGGGATGGAGAAAAATATACCATGCTAATACTAATCGAAAGAAAACTATATGCTATTATCAAAAACATAAGAGGTAATGAATCGTTGGCAAGGTTGTAGAGAAAAAAAATTCTTGTACATTGTTGATGGGAATATAAATTAGTACAGCCATTATGAAAACAGCATAGAGCTTCCTCAAAATATGCAAAAGAGGGCCGGGCATGGTGGCTCATGCCTGTAATCCTAGCGCTCTGGGAGGCTGAGGCGGGAGGATAGCTCAAGGTCAGCAGTTTGAAACCAGCCTGAGCAAGAGTGAGGCCCTGTCTCTACTAAAAATAGAAAGAAACCAATTGGCCAACTAAAAATATATATAGAAAAAATTAGCCGGGCATGGTGGCACGTGCCTGTAGTCCCAGCTACTCACGAGGCTGAGGCAGGAGGATTGCTTGAGCCCAGGAGTTTGAGGTTGCTGTGAGCTAAGCTGATGCCATAGCACTCTAGCCCAGGCAACAGAGTGAGACTCTGTCTCAAGGAAAAAAAAAAAAATGAAAAAGAGAACTACCATATGACCTAACAATCCCACTTCTGGCCATATCTCCAAAGGAAATAAAATCAGCATCTTTTTTTTTATTATTTCAACCTATTATGGGGATGCAAATGTTTAGGTTACATGTGTTGCCTGTCCCCCTCTGGAGTCAGAGCTTCAAGCGTGTCCATCCCCCAGATGGAGCGCATCGTACTCATTATGTGTGTATATACCCATCTCCTCCTCCCCCCTCCCATCTGCCTGACGCCCGATAAATGCTATTCCTATATGTCCACTTAGATGTTGGTCAGTTAATACCAATTTGCTGGTGAGTACATGTGGTGCTTAAAATCAGCATCTTGAAGAGAGATTATCTACCCCTCCATGCTGGTTGCAGCTTTGTTCACAATAGCCAAGACACATAAACAATCTAAGTGCCATCGATGGATGTATTCAACACATATGAATGGATAAAGAAAATGTGACACATACACACACATATATACACGTACAGTTGTATATTATTCAGCCATAAAAAGAAGAAAACCTGCCATTTGCAACAACGTGAATGACCTGGAGGACATGATGCTAAGTGAAATAAGCCGGACACAGAAAGATAAATACTGCATGATCGCGCCTATATGTGGAATTTAAAGAAGTTGAGCTCATAGAAGCAAAGAGTAGAACAGTGGTTGCCAGGGATGGGCAGGGGGTCAGGGGAGACATGGGGAAATGTTGGTCAAAGGCATAAACTTTCAGTCATAAGACGAATAAGTCCTGGGCTCTAACATACAGCATGGTAACTACAGTTAATAATATTGTATTGTATACTTGAAATTTGCTAAAAGAGCAGATCTTAAGTGTTCTTGCCACACACACACACACACACACACACACACACACACACAATATGGTAACTGTGAGGTGTTGGATGTTTTAATTAACTTGATTGTTGTAGTCGTTTCAAATGTATACGTATATCAAATCATCACATTGTACACCTTAAACATATATAATTTTCATTTGTCAATTTACCTCAGTAAAGCCAGGGGCAGGGGAGAAACATGGAGTGGCTATATTAATTTCAGACAGAGGCAACTGTAGAGCAAGATAAATGATCAGGGATAAAGAGGGGGCATTCCATAATGATAGTGGATCAATTCTCCAAGAAGACGAAACAATCCTTAATGTGTATGCACCTAGCAACAATGCACCAAAATATGTGAGGCAGAAACTTTAGCAAAAAATAGATGAATTCACTATTATAATTGGAGACTTCAACACCCCTCTATCAGAAAAGGGTAGATCCAGCAGGCAGGAAATCATTAAGGACACAGCTGAACTCAACAGCACCATCAAACAACTGGATATAATTGACATCTACGGACAACTTTATCCAACAACAGCAGAATACACATTCTTCTCAAGATTCCAAGGAACATTCACCAAAACCAGACCACATTCTGGGCCACAAGACATACCTTAATACATTTAAAAGAATAGAAAGCATACAGTGTATGCTCTCAGGCTACAAAGTAATTAAGCTTGAATTCAATAACAGATACCTAGAAAATCCCCAAACATAAGCAAATTAATTAACACATTTCTAAATAATGCATGGGTCAAAGAAGAAATCTCAAGAGAAATTTAAGAACATTTTGAACTAAAGGAAACTGAAAATACAACTTATCAAAATTTGTGGGATGCAATGAAAGTTGTGCTTAAAGGGAAATTTATAGCATTGAATGAATATTTTAGAAAAGAAGAAAGATCTCAAATCAATCATGTATCAACCTTAGGAAACTAGAAAAAGGAAAGCAAATTAAATCCAAAGTAAGCAGAAGAAAAGAAATACTAAGAATTAGAGCAGAAAACAATGAAATTGAAAATAGGAAATCAGTAAAGAAAATGAGCTGTTTCTTTGAAAAGATCAGTAAAATTTATACACATCTAGCCATGTTAACTAAGGAAAAAGAGAGAGAAGATACAAATTACTACTATCAGAAATGAAAGAGTAACCTCACTACAGACTTCATGAACATTAAAAGGATAATAAAGGAATACTCTGCACAACTCTAAGCCCACAAATTTGTTAACCTAGATGAAATGGACCAATTCCTTGAAAGAGACAATCTTCCAAAACTTATACAAGAAGAAATAGACAATCTGAATAGTCCTATATTAATTTTAAAAATTGAATCAATTACTAATTACCTTATAAAATAAAAAGCACCATTCCTAGATGGGTTCACTGGTGAATTCTGCCAAACATTTAGGGAAGAAATTGTAATAATTCTCTACCATCTCTTCCAGAAGTTAGAAACAGAGGGACAACTTCCTAACTTCCTCATTCTATAAGGTCGGCATTACCGGAACACCAAAACCAAACAATGATAGTATAAGAAAATAAAACTGCAGACCAATATCTCTCATGAAGATATATGCAAAAATTCTCAAAAAATATTAGCAAATCAAATCCAACAGTGTATAAAAAGAATTATGCACATTGACCAAGTATGCAAGATTGATTCAACATTCAAAAACCAATTAATATAATTCATTATATCAACAAACTAACGAAGGAAAATCATATGATCATATGAGTAGATGCAAAAAAAAAAAAATCCTTACCTTGATGAAGAACGTCTACAAAAAAACCTTATAGCTAACATCACGCTTAATGATAAGAAGCTAGAAGTTTCCCACTAAGATCAGGAACAAAGCAAGGATGTTTGCTTTCAGCACTCCTTTTCAACATCATACTGGAAGTTCTTGTTAATGTAATAAGATAATAACAGGAACTAAAAAGGATACAGATTGGGAAGGAAGAAATAAAACTTTCTTTGTTAATAGTTAACATGATTGTCTATGTAGAAAATCTGAAAAAATCAACAATAACAACAAAAACTCCTGGAAATAATAAGTGATTATAGCAAGGATTCAGGACACAAGGTTAATATAGAAAAGTAAATGCTTTCTTATATAATAGCAATAAACAAGTAGAATTTGAAAGTAAAAAAAAAAAAAACAAATATCATTTACATTAACACCCAAAAGAATAAAATACTTATGTATAAATCTTTATTTTTGTTTGTTTGTTTGGGGTTTTTTTGTTTGTTTGCTTTGAGACAGGGTCTTGCTCTGTTGTCCAGGATGGAGTGCAGTGTGTGATCACAGCTAACTGGAACCTTGAATTCCTGGGCTCAAACAATCCTTCTGCCTAAATCTTCCAAGTAGCTGGGACTATAGGCATGCACCACCATACCCAGTTAAATTTTTTTATTTTTTGTAGAGACAGGATGCCATTATGTTGCCCAGGCTGGTCTCAAACTCCTGAGTTCAAGTGATCCTCCTGTCTTGGCTTCCCAAAGTTCTGGGATTACAGGAGTGAGTGACTGCACCCAGCCAATTTAGGTATAAATCTAACAAAATGTGTACAAGTTCTATATGAGGAAAACCCCAAAATGCTAATGAAAGAAATCAAAGAAGAACTAAATAAATGGAGAGATATTCCATATTCATGGATAGGAAGACTCAATATTGTCAAGATGTCAGTTGTTGCAGGGTGCGGTGGCTCACACCCGTAATCCTAGCACTCTGGGAGGCCGAAGTGGGTGGATCGTTTGAGCTCAGGAGTTCAAGACCAGCCTGAGCAAGAGTGAGACCCCGTCTCTACTAAAAATGGAAAGAAATTAGCTGAATTAGCTGGACAACTAAAAATATACAGAAAAAAATATCTGGGCATGGTGGCACATGCTGTAGTCCCAGCTACTTGGGAGGCTGAGGCAGAAGGATTGCTTGAGCCCAGGAGTTTGAGCCCAGTGAGCTAGGCTGATGCCATAGCACGCTAGCCTGGGCAACAGAGCGAAACTCTGTCTCAAAAATAAATAAATAAATAAAGGCCGGGTGTGGTGGCTCACGCCTGTAATCCTAGCACTCTGGGAGGCCGAGGCGGGCAGATTGCTCAAGGTCAGGAGTTCGAAACCAGCCTGAGCAAGAGTGAGACCCCGTCTCTACTATAAATAGAAAGAAATTAATTGGCCAACTAAAAGATACATACAGAAAAAGTGAGCTGGGCATGGTGGCGCATGCCTGTAGTCCCAGCTACTTGGGAGGCTGAGGCAGAAGGATTCCTTAAGCCCAGGAGTTGGAGGTTGCTATGAGCTAGACTGATGCCATGGCACTCACGCTAGCCCGGGCAACAGAGTGAGACTCTGTCTCAAAAAAAAAAAAAAAAAAGTCGTTGGTTGTCTTAGTCTGTTTTGGCTGCTATTCCAAAATACTTTAAACTGGATGATTCATAAGTAACAGAATTTATTG
>CAUYRT010061302.1:0-33854 GCA_963574885.1 Lepilemur ruficaudatus
GACTTTTGACCCTAGCCCACTACCTGTGTAATCCTGTTCCCCTAGCAACTGCATTCCCTGATATGCAAATGTGTAACCCCTACAACTAGTAATTGAGACCTGTGATTATAAAAACCTGTGTGAATCTAACCATGTTGCTAGATCATGCACAGAGACAATGATCTAGTCGCCTGAGTCCCCTGCTGTGATTATTCTGATCTCTTTATATAAAACTATAAACTATACCTTAGTCTCTGGGTATTTTATTTCTCTCTACTTCCTATCAATTTTCTTATCCTCTGTGGCGACCCCTATCTTAGGGACCTGGCTCCACGGGGAGGAGTAGCTGACCTCCTCGTGGGCTTGCCGCACCCGCATCCCCCTTCTCCCTTGTCCTCCCTTTTTTTTCCCCGCAGCATCTTTTGTTCTAATGAGGTGACTCTCGGTGGGTTCCTGGATGGGAACTGGCCACCAGAAAGACCATGCCATAATTAGAAGGTTGGAACTTTGAGCCCCACTTCCCAAACTCCAGAAAGGGGAGAGGGCTGAATATTGAGTTAATAACCAATCATGCCTACATGAGGAAGCCGCCATAAAAATCCCTGAACTGCAGGGTTCCAAGAGTTTCTTAGTTGGTGAATAGGTGGACGTGCCTAGAGGATGGTACATCCAAAGCGGGTATGGAAGCTCCAAGCCTCTTCCCTCATACCTTGCTGTATGCATCTATTCTATCTGGTTGCTCATCTGTCTCTAATGTCCTTGGTAATAAACTGGTAAACATAAGTAAACTGTTTTCCTGAGTTCTGTGAGCTGGTGTAGCAAATTAATCAAATCCAACGAAGAGGTCAGGGGAACCCTCAAGAGCTGGTTGGTCAGAAGTTCTTGAGACCCAGGCTTATGATTGGCATCTGAAGTGGGGCCAGTCTTGAGAGCCTGAGCCCTTAATCTGTGGGATTTGACTCTAACTCCAGGTAGATAGTGTCAGAATTGAATTGTAGGACACCCTGCTGGTGTCTGCAGGACAATTGCTTGATGAATGGGGAAAAAGCTACATATCTGGTGTCAGAAATGAAGTACTGATGGTGTGTTGAGTGGTGAATGTGAGAGGAGGCAAAACAGTTTGGTTTTTTCCTATCTCAAACAAGGCCTCAGGTGGCACATTCCCTGGGTAAGGTGGAGATGCATGGAGATGCAGTCCTTCTTCAGCTCCCTCACTTTCTCTTTCCACAGCCTTCTTCCGCACCACCACTGGTCCATGCGGCCACTGGTGCAGCATATGTTCACATGCTATTAAAAGTAGTGAAGAATGTTAGGGTGTGAGAGCCGGTGCACATGGGTTTTGAGAAAGATTTCTCCTGACAAAGATTAGGATAGGAAGAAGTTTGTTTACTTTTCCTTGGGTGGAAAGGGCCAACACAGAAGTGAAGGAGGTAGCAAAGGTCGGCAGAGAGAACCAGGTGTTTGGGCTTTTTATTTAGGGGGTGAAGAAGGTTTATGGCTGTAGCCAAATTAACAGGGTACTGCTGCATCCACTCCATTCTTTCTTCTTGGCAGCAGGATGATAACAGAAACCGTGGCAGGATGTCAAAGGCCAAGAGTTGGCTCCCCCACCTTTCCTTGGAGATAGGATTATTGTAGGAGATGTGACTCTGCCCTTGAAATATGGCTGAGGCCTGAAGCTCGGACCCTGCTATTCACTCAGGAACTTTTCAGACTGTAAAAAAAGCAGATTCTCAAAGGCAATTTTGAAAGAGAAAGATTTATATCTTTTTTTCCTATCTGTTCAGCTCTTTTCAGAAGTTGTGCAAAACAGCACTGCAAGGCACCTGTTAGTGAGAGAACTCATAGGATGGATCTCTAACTGTTAGCAGGAAATTGCAGGATTCGATATTTTCCTGTTAATTTTTGCAAGACCACCCCTTTCAAAGGTAATGAGGAACTAGCCCCAGTGGGGGATGGGAAGCAGGCTGCTCTTCACCACAAGATCTGCTCCTGTTCCTAACCTACCTGTGGCATGGCTTCTTCTGGACCAGGGCAGCAGGTGGGCTCTTGTCCTCCCCGATGTTTGTGGAAGGCATTCATTTCACACAGAGGTGCGCATCATTCCTGCCATGGTTCTAAGTGGTCATGTTTTTCCCCACTTTTACTGAGGGATACTGAGCTCAAGTACTACTGAAACCAAAGAACACACAGCTAATTATCAGCTGACCACCAGTATGCTTACCATGCCTCAGAGTCCAGAATTTCTGGTTAAACAAAAAATACACCCTATACAAAGTGGTTTAGCCAGGAAAAATGAGATTTTCCTCATTATAGAAAAAGAGTGTTAGACTTCAAATGTGATAAATGCATGAACTGGCTCAATCATTGGTTTTTCTTAAATAACAAAGGAAATTTATGTGGATAAAACAATTTTTCATTGAAAATCTTTTTTTTTTTTTTTTTTTGAGACAGTGTCTCACTCTGTCACCTCAGCTAGAGTCCTGTGGCCCCAGGCTAACTCACAGCAACCTCAAACTGCTGAGCTCAAGCAATCCTCCTGCCTTAGCCTCACAAGTAGCTAGCACTATAGGCACACACCACCATGCCTAGCAAATTTTTTCTATTTTTAATAGAGATGGGGTCTCACTCTTGTTCAAGCTCACCTCGAACTCCTGACCTCAAGTGATCCTCCTGTCTTGGTCTCCTAGAGTGCTAGGATTACAGGCATGAGTTATTGTCTGGCATTATAATGTAATATATGTAAATATGATATTTACATAATGCTTTCAATCCAAATGTGTAAGGAGAAATCTGGACTCACTTAAAGGTTTAATTTTCAAAAACAAAATAAAGATTAAATAAGCTTTTGCATATCAAAATTGAGTGAGCTTCTTTCAGAATTCTGGGTTCTTTTATGAATAGCCTTGTCATAGAAGCCAAAAATGAACATTTCTACTACACTAATATTTGAGCGTATATAGTTTTTTTAAAGCAATCAGGGAAAAAAAATCCCACGTACTGTTTATTTGTAGAGTTTCAAATGACAACTAATTAAATGATGATCATCAATAGTATTGGCATATCTTAGAATTCAGTGTCTTACAGAATGATGTAATAGTTTGTTACACCAATAAATGCCACTAAATTAGAACACTTTATTAAGAGTGCATACATGAAAGAGTTCTAACTTAGTTAATGGGAAGATATCTTAGGATTATGCTGCATATTTTTTAAAACTTTTTCTTAAAATTCCATAAGTTATGATCAATGAAAATAATGCCTACGCTGCATATGTGTTGGCAGGGTCTGTGGAGATCTATCAGCCATTTGAAATGCAGCTTTGAAAAGCTTTATTAAGCTCGCCCACACTTCACCTCACCAGGGATAATTAATGTGTGAGTTGGTAAGTTCTACATTCACCCACTTGCCATTTTTACTTGGTCTTTTTTCTGATACAGTGTGGTATTTGTTGTTAAGGGTAACGTTCCCTCGGGAAATAGTACATGGAATACAGCCAGGAATTATTAACCACAGGGGGGATATTAGATTACAAGTAGGAAGCCTGGGAGATTGAAAGCCTTCCAGAGGGACCAAACTCCCGAGACACTTAGCCAGATCTGCCTTCTTTATTTCCTTCTGTTTCCTCCTATTGGTCCCACTTCGCTTTCAGTCAGGACAGTCCTGCTTTTCCCCCTTTAGTATATGGATGGGTAAGTTTCCAGTTCAATCAGGAAACTACCACATAGTTGTGAATGTACATCCTACACATTGTCATCTTTTACCAACATAATTCTTGAAAGAGGCTATACTCTGAAAATCTGTAGAAAGAGGCGTTAAATGATTATAGGAAAAATTCAAGCTATGCATATGAAGAATTTCTTGGAGGCAAGACTGATTATACATAGGAACTTGATGTTGAACAAGGTCATGAGACAGGTCTTGAGGTCTTTTTTTAACCGTTATTAAAAATATGATAATATATTTGTTGGATGACAGTAGAAATTTGACTATAGATAGAACTGTAGATTGGATGATGGGTTATTGGATCAAAAGTGTTTTTTTAGAAATGGTTATCTAAGAAATATCTCTGATCTCTGTTTTAAAAAAGCCAGTAAAACATGCCCGTGTTCATAAGAGACATTCTAAACATAAAGCATTTGGGCACTGATGTATTTAATTTTTTTTAGCCTAATTGACTACTAGAATGAATGGAACAATGGATTTCTCAGACTGGTTTTCAAACATAATAGATCCAAAAAGGAAAAAAAAAATCACTTTTCCTCCACAGGCAAGAATATCTTGCATTCCTCAGACCTAAACTTACTCCAATCTATTTTCTATTCGTCTATTCTGTTCATTTGCCAAAAGATTATTTCCAAATACGCCATAAAGTATGAAATGAATGGATGAATAATGAAGTGAAGATAACTAATAATTACACACTGTACTATCTATAGTAGAAATTATAAAAGTCACAGATTTAAAATTCCCTGTGAGATAAATATTCCTTCTTTCTACTCTGTGTTCTAACATAGAGAAAGTTAAGATTGTGGAGCTAAGTTGCTACCTGAATCCCATGACTGGTGGCATTTTTGAGAAGGAAATGCCTAACTACTTTAAGAAGATTTCCAATGACAGAAAAACCAAGGGAGACTCTTAGCTAAAATTGGAGTAGAAAGAAATCCCTGTCACTAAGAGATTGACGTTTTCATTCTTCCCCTAATTATTTAAGTCAGAAATGTCTTCCATTATATGCTGCCTTAGTCAGCCCAGTTATCACTGTTCTGGGGTTGAACACCAAATCCCTCCTACTCTTTTCTGTATACAGTCATCCATATATTACTAATTTTATTCCTGGCATCCTTCCAGTTGCTCCTATTCTGCCTTATGAAAGAATTCAAGGTGAGCACTGTTCCCAAGGAATTACTGGTTTGAGTCTATTTTCTTCGGGTAAATAAATGAAACCAGCCATCTAAATGTTCACATCTTCATCTTCTCAATAGTTATAAGCTTTATACGGGGGAGAACCATATTAAGTTTGTCCCAGGATAGAATCTGATGTTTAAAATTGTCCTAATGTAATAATTCTATGTTCTAATATAATCAGCCTTTGTGACATCTAGCCCATTCTTTCCTCAAGTCCAGACATTTGGTATGTTATTAGATTCATAGATTCATGAGAAGTCACCATCTTGTTTAATCAAGATACTCTGGAATATATCAACAGGACACTTATAAACTAATATTTCTCAAAACATCTGTGGTCAGGGACAGTCTCTTAAAATTTCCTGTCACAGACCAATAGTTTTTGTAAAATACAATGAAAATGAATTACTAGAAAATGACACTGAATATCAGCAAAATTAAATTGCTATAGAAAACATCTAAAAGTTTACTCCCGATTTCTGTACTTACCTTATTGCAAACCAGTACCAGTCCATAGACCATGTCTCACATATTAACAGTAATGTTCTAAAATATTCTTGTTACTTTATCACAGTATTTTGTCTCATGTATGCATCATTCTCATTCAAGAGCAGGGAGAACAGTCCCCCTAGGCGCAGGCAATAGGAAGTTTTATTGTCTATAGATAATTTTAAAACAATCTATAACTGACTAAAATTAGTCTATTTTTTGTTATCATCATTCACCAGCAATCCTAACAATGTCAGTGATAAAATACTTCTCCCCCAAAAAACACCTTTTCCACACAAAACCTACTCTTTGCACTTTAATCAGTTTTCTTGCTATACCCTACATGGTTTCTAGTTTCTTCACACTCTGTTATCAAATAGGAGATACTACTATATTAAGAGTTTGGCCAATTCAGAAAATAAATAATGAAGACATATCCTTGGCTGTTCAGACATTAAATTTCTTCAGTATGCCTCTGGGTTTAACAATAGCACTATCATTGTTAATTAATGTTTGGCTATGAAATCAACTCTACTCAGATCTTTTTTCTCCAGTGTTTATTCTTAACCAGTATTTCTGTATCATAAATTTCCATTTGGGGAAATTTTTTTATTTCTTCTAAATATATTATGGGATTCTCTTCACTTCTGAAATCCACTTATGTTGAATTAGTCTTCCAATTGATCTAAGTAAACTTGTTTCTGCCTCTCAGAGTGGTAGCAATGACACAGTCTTAGGTTGGGTTCCTACAATAGGATTTGGTGCATGTGTTTTATTAGTGAGTATTCTCCAGGAGAAAACTGTAAGGGATAAGAGAAGCAGAATAGGGAAGGGGAAGGAACTGAGCATGGATGTGGTCTCAGGTAAAGTCCAACATTTGGCTTAATCCATCGTGTGTGTGTGTGTGTGTGTGTGTGTGTGTGTGTGTGTGTGTGTTGGGAGGGGTCTCTAAGGTATAAATCACAGAGCAGAACTGTCCTGCCTGTAACTATCATTTTCTACCCTTGGGAGGGGGGTGAATTCTCCCAAACATCCTAGCTATGGGACTTGAGGATGGAAGATATGTGCACAGATCTGGTACTGTTCACCTGGGTGCACTAGCAGCATCCACTACAGTCTATATTGTGAAGTGCTCAGATTCGCTGGCTTCCCACATCGAACTCACTCTATCTAGACACAACTTCTCCAGGACAAAAGTTAATCAAGGTGGACTTATCTCTTCTGGTTAGTCACAATATCAGGGGAAGCTTACAAGAGAAAGGTTGGGGAAGAAAGTAGATTTCTGCTGTGGCAGTTGACCCCAAGCTGTAATCATACTCATTATCACCATCCTCTACCACCTATTCTATAGTCTCCTTGTCCTTGGCTAGCACTTCTGCTAGTCTAGGTGGCTGGCTTGGTGGGCGACCCAGACCCATATCACTGGAGGGTCAGGCCCCAGCTTACTGTGCCTTATCAGTCTGTGGTTGCTGTACTTGCCCATTTATAGTTAAAACTGGGCGTGGAAGAACCACAGGATGCTTCAATAGATCACCTGAGTACCACCCCCAATTTGTACCAGGTACACCTCCCCATAATAATCAGAGTCAACCACATCTGGCAGTATGGGGACTCCTTTGTTGCCTGCTAGTCTACTGGCACAAGGAGCCTTAAGTGACCAGGTGGCAGCCATAGAAATAAATTTGGTTGGTATCTTGATGCACTCTATTAGAAATCCTTCTGATGAGGACCAGGACTTGTAGACCCACAGAGCCAAAAGTTGGGAGAAAAGGAAGCACAAAGTCCCCAAGCGGGTCATTGATAACGATGAAGAGAAGTAATACTTCTACCTCTTGGTTCCCCAGCCCATGTTGTCTACTTGTTTGGGACACAGTACCATAAACTAGCTGTTGAAAATCTATACGCATCCTGCAGGATAGCACCCCTTCTTCAGAGGGTTTCTGCCTACAACCTGGCACATGACCTGTACCTTCAAGTGTCCTTTCCAGAGCTCTGCCAAGCTGGCAGCTTCTGTATGATGAGGCACGTGGTAGGGCTAGTAGATCTCATGTTTATGTAGCCATTGCCACATATTCTTTGCCATGAAGGGTTTGCTTAGTCTAAGGTAGTATTTTTTAGGATCCTATGGAAGACATAAAACAATCTGTGAGCCCTTGGTTGGTAGTGCTGGCTGTGGCAAACCTGTACTTGAATTATGTGTCAATCCCAATCAGGATGAATGATGGCCCTTTTTAGGGTAGAAGGTGTCTGATGGAATCACCTTGCCATCAGATGGCTGCTATCTCTCAAGGGATGGTACCATATCAGGGAGTCATTTTGGGTTTCTGTTGCTGGAAAGCCAGACATTCAGTAACAGGAAAGTCTTGATTGGCTATTGGGCCCAGGCATAGTGTCCATCTCTGCCTCTCTGGCTACTTTGTTCATGAGAGAATTGGGTGAGCACTAGGTGGCCGATGACCAAAGGTGGCTGACATCTACTGATCAACTCATCTTGTCTACTTGGTTATTTGGTGCTTCTTCCACAATGGGTGTTGTCTGATGGGCACTGATGTCCAATACAAAGATCTCACACTCTGTTCCCACTCTAATAGATCCATTCACATGCCTCTTTCCCAGAACATTTTTGTTCTCATACCCACGCTGTGGACTGAGCTGAGGTATATACATATTTTATCTGTATTTCTATATTTCTTAAAATTCATTAGTTCACACCAATATCTTTGATTCCAATCCAGCATCATGAGTACCATTCAAGTTTTCTCCTTTTTCATATTTATAACTCCCTTCTCCAAAAGTGGGAAACCTGGTTCCCATTATTCTCAGTAAGTTTACTTATTTGATCAATTTCCTAGTATGTAATGTCTTGAGTTGCTACTGTCATTCCCTACCTTTTGTGGACACCCTCCACACCCCACGTGGGTTCCTATATCTCTCCTGAATTCTTCCTTCCAAATGAATATTCCCTCATTCTGCTAAGGTTTTGATACCTCATGGTGGGTCTGCTCTCCTGCATGAGAGTCTTCCTCACCCTATGCAGATTTGGCACCACCAAGAGGGAGGTGTAGGGGCCTTACACAGTCTCTGACCCTAGACCATGTGATCTAAGCCATCTTTATTAGAGCTCAACAAAGGAGACCTTGGCACAGGTAATATTAATAACATAGTATCACCTTGTTTTCCATTTGTTATTTTTTTCTTTAGTATATAGCTCTCTCTGGAATCATCCATAAGGGGACAGGGCAAAAGGAAAGAATGATTGGGATGTTAGAATTTGAGAATTCCAATACCATCAATTATTATGTCCCTAAAATTAAACCCAACAAGTCATAAAGATGTAAAGAAAAATGGAAAAATATAGAATTAAAATTGTTATTTGCCAATATGTCCCGACGTGGGTACGTTATTCGCAGAACCCGGAGGAGGGAGTGGGAGTTGGATGGGACAAGAGACGCGAGAGATGGAGACAAGACAGTATTCTGATCAAGTCTCATTTATTGAGCGTAAGATCACAGCTTTTATAGACAAGAGAAAGGGGACCGCCCAGTCACAATGCAAATTAGGTGAAAAAAGGACTGACCAATCAGGAAGCATTTGGGGAGTTACAGCTTGCAGTTCTCAATTAGGTCCGATATGTAAATGAGGCATCCAGAAGCATCCAATCAGAGGGATAGCAAATGCAAAGCCGCGTCATTGGCTGCAAAGCGAAACTTATCATTCCTGGGAAATAGAAACTTAACTTCAGCTATGAGGGGGAGGGTAAGGCTCAGGCATAGGAAATCAAGGCTATGGCCAGGCCTCTTGGCTCTGGACACCAATATATTAAATTCTTTTCATTATATTAAACACCACATTGAATTTCTTGAGTATATATCAAAATATTGAGATTAACAAATCACACACATAGTTATCACAAAGGCTATGTGTGATGGATGAGAACTACTTTTATTAATAGCTTTTCAGTTTCCATTCCACAACTTAATACCATAATAATTGCACTATTCATTTTATCAAATAATTTTTGTAATAGAATATCTGTAATGTAATATCTGGGACATACTTTTGCTAAAAAATTATTTGTTTCTTATCTGAAATTAAAATTTAGTAGGGTGTCCTATATTTTTATCTGCTAAATCTGGCAACCCTAGGTAAGAAGAGAAGTCAAAAATATCTCATCTGCTTATTTTTCTAAAGCCATGGAAAAATCCCAATCACTTTACCCAGTAAAGAGAATGTAACCCAGATAAAAACAGCTGGCACTGGGCTTGGAGTTCTAGGTGTTATAAAGACCAAAATTAACTTTTAAAAAATGAAAGAAACAGGTTAGGGGAGTATCCCAACCCTAGGAGAAGCAGAGGGAGAACGAGAGGGAAAATCCCAAAAGACAGAAGATAGAAGAAAATACAAGAAAGAGAAAAGTGAACAAGAAAGGATGAGGACAGAGGAGGAGAGGAAGAAGCCAATAGCAGAGGGAAGATGGAGCCACGTGAGAGAGGACATAGCCATTGTATAACAGAAGGAGTGGCCTGAAAAAAGGGTTAAAATGTTTTCTGTCTTCTGAAAACCTCCCCCACAATTTTTGAGAATTGAAACCCGTATCCCTGCCTCAGGCCAGTGGTCTGGAGGGGCAGGGGAATGTCCTTTGCTCTTTGTACCACACAAGATGGTTCAGGAGAATTGTCCAGGTGGGCAGAGGTCATGAGATTGTCCTCCCTGGAGATGGGATGGATCAGAATCATTGACTATAGTTCAACAATACCCTGAAGCTGAAAATCTCCCTTTAAAAGCTCTGTATTTCTGCTTATGATTAATAAAATGGCATTTTAAGACAGGAGTCTCCATGCTCCTCATTTGCCAGCAAATAAACTCCTCTTTCCTTTTCCTCAACCACTTGTCATTATTCTTCTGATGCGGCCTCAGGGACAAGTGCCAAGCTTTTGGTAACAATTGTCACCAGCTCAGCAGGAGCAGAATGGAACCAAAGCCCACCAGAAGAGAACCATGTGGCATGCCAGCTCCAGCTCCAAAGCACAGATATCTCCCATCTCAAAAATCATAATCAGATGCTTGTCAGATGAAGACTTCAGTAAATTTAATGTCCTATCTTCAAAGAAGGAATAACTGGACAAGCACTTCCAACTGTGCTTCGTATTCAAGCCATAGGCTCAGAGTGATTTTTTATTACAAAAATGCTTCTGACACATCCCTTGTATTCAGCTTCTCTGAGATAAGCCTATGTAAATATATGACATCTTTTCTTATTCATGGCTTTAAGAAATTATTGCAATAAAATGTACAGGAATGGAGTCACAATAACATCCCAAAAGATCTAACCAAGAAATGAGATCTTTTGATACCATGTATCACAAACATATCCTAGAACTTAGTTTTCATACATAACAGAAGCATTAGACATTCCATTTGTATTGTAATAGTAGCAACAAGCAACCATGTAACTCCAGCCAGGGAGTTTAAGCAAAAACCGAAGTCTATCACAGAAACTTTAGAAAACCTCTGATCCAAATACTTATCTTAACAGGTAAAGAAATGAACTGCTAGGTCAACATTTTATGTAAGTCAAGCGTTAGGAGGTTTGGGCCAGTTAAGAAACCGTGGTAACAGACACCCTCAAGTTCTGCTGAGAGCCCCTGCCTCACCAGCTTATTCTAGTCTGATTACCAACCGCCTGCATCTCTTTTTCCTTGCCTAAGTGCAAGAACTCTTGCTGCTAGAACGTACCTTATAAAATCAGCTGGCCTAAAACCAACACTCCCTAGCAGCCCTCAAGTCCTCCCTCACTCTTTAGGCGGGACAACTCTGAGATGTGGGATCTAAACCAGCTCCACAGGTCCTCCAGTGGGATTAAGCTTAGCCTCCCACATCAATAGCTGGCATGAAAACATACCGTGGATTGGCTACTTTCCCTTCTTTGTCTCATCTCCTCATTCTCTTACTCCTCCCAAATGAACTACCTGCACTTGAATCGTTGTCTGCCACTGGGAAACCCAAACAAGGCAGTCGAATTTTAGAAGTTTTCTGTATCTCCAAATTTTTGACCAATGTAGTAGATTATTAGAATTAATTCTATAAATTTCATTTTATTATACATTTATAACATTCTACTGTGCCTTATAGTAATTTCTATTTATATCACTTACTTTTTCCCAAAGAGCTTTTATATATAGTACTCTAATTCAGTGTTCTTTCATTCACTTACATTTCTTTTAGATGAATTCGTGAATTAGTAAAATATCAACTGACAAGAAAAGTGAATCTTTGCTGTTAGTAGGCAGCTATCACTAGGGCCTTAAGGAAAGACAATAAGAAGAAAAATAAAACTACTTTGTAAAAAAAATAAAAATAGTGAGGTGAGGCAGACAAAGAAGAGACTGAAGTCCATTTAAGGACTCTAGCATAATTGAAGTTGCTAATTACTTCTTACAGCACCTAAATGGGCTAGGTTACCTTTGCCTGTGTCCTACTAAAGCACTGCCTAAAAACTGCTCTAGAATCAGAAAGTTCTGAGGGTTTATTTGAACTCCAAAAATTTCTTCTCAAGTAGCTACAGGAAACTCATCTCAGCATTTCAGGCACTCTACCACCTAGGCAAGAGCAGAGATTTAGGAATGTTATGAGGAACCAGACGCTTTATTCAAGCTGTGGTAGATGGCTAATATATTTTTGGCTGCCTTAGCCCCTTGGAATACCCTTCCTGTGTTGGGAAATTCTTTATTTTTTGAGTCCTGGACTCCTGACAGGAGCCAGAAACTCCTTCCCACTGCTCATGTGACTAGGCACCAGCAAGTGAGAAAGGCCACCACACTCAGACATACTCATGCAGCACTACAGTTCAGAACCTGGTGGCCCACTTAGAGTAGTGCTACCCAGCGCCACTCTGGGGAAAGTGACTGCAGAAACATGGGCTTCCAGAGGGAGGCAAGGGCAAGGGTCAGCTCCAAGTGACAGTTTGTTTTAGGGGGTGGGGGATGGCAGCAGTGAGTCCTGGTATTGCCTCCATCTGGTGATTTCCCAGGGGCCATCCTGTGGGAGGATTTCCACATTGCTCTGAGCTGTCTAACCTTCACAGCTATTGTCTGGTTCTCCTGAGCAGTCTTCTACTGATGTCATTTGATACATTTCTTTTCCACTTAAACTAGCTTAGATTTCTGTCACTTGCAGCTAAGAACTTTATATGCAAAGCTACAATATAAGAAATTTAAAGATGAATCAGATCACGTCCTTAAGGTGTTTGTAGTACAGTGGAGAGGAAAAAATGTAAATAACCACAGGATACAGTACACTTGAGAGGGCAGTAGAGTGTTATAGGTAAGAGCAAACCCTTTGGAGACATGTTGCCTGAGGTTAAAATCCTGTCCTCACGCTTGTGAACTGTGTTTCCTTGGACAAGTTATTTAACTTCCATGTGCTCAGTTTTCCTATCTGTAAAATGGGAATAAGAATGTGCCTATCTTATAGAGTTTTATAGTGCAGTATTCTGATTATCTTCTCATATCCATTCTCTTTTTTCTGGGTATATGGCTGGTCAACTAGAGTTCATATTTTTCAACCACCTTTAAAACTAACTATTAACAGATGAGGCTGTGTGACTAAGGGTTAACCAGTGGATTGAAAGAAGAAGTAATATATACAAACTTGGCTTTACTTGGTTAAAAGAAAATTCCTTATCCTGAACTTACATTCTTTCTTTCCCTTCCTCCTAGTTGTCTGGAAATGGTGATTGTGGATGATGAATGTTGATGGTGAAGCTGAATGTTGAGGATGGCAGGGTCACCCTGCTAGCCTGGTTCATGCATAACTCTGTTTAGCAGAACAATCCATCTACCATCATTGGATTGTTTCAGGGAGATATCAATGTCCTTGTTCTTTAAACCTCTGCATCATTGGGGCTTTTTGCCACAGCAACTCTGTCCTTTACCCTAAATACTATAATCATTGCAAGGAATGAATACATACATATTATGTTTAGCTTAGAACAGTACCTGGCTTGAAGCAAGCACTATATATGTTTTAGCTAATATTAGGCCCATTTTTTAATATGAAGATACTTAGGCCCAGGTAGATTAAGCAGCTGACCCATGACCACATTCAAAGTGTCAGACTTGGAACTTAAACCCCAGTCTGTTTGCCACAGAACTATACCTGAGTTTTAAAATAGAAGCTTGTTATTTATACATATATATTATTTTACATAAGTTTCGCAGTTACATAAAAATAATAAGGCCCTAACCAATCTTGTCATCCCTGAGAACTTAATATTTGCTGGGCTTCCTTGATGGTCAGGAGGTACCCTTTCCATCCCAGGCTTCCCTTGTCATCTTACTAACACTAAAATGAACTATCAGGGGAATAGGAAGTGGCTGGTATTGTGTATCCAGAGTTAGGGCCTAGGGAGCGAGCTGACCATGAGAAAAGGAGTCTGTCTCACTGCAAAAGCTATTCATGAGGTCCAGCTGGGTAGGAATAAAGGGAGAGCAAAAGGAGCAACGGGCTTTGAGTACAGGAACTAGCTGTCTATCCCTCCAGGGATATAAAGAAGAGGTGAGGGGCAGTGAAGACTAGGAAAGATATAAGGATAGGAGGTGGTAGTCATAGCAGGGAATTTTAGACCTAGCACAAAGTCTGTCTCAACGTTTTCCTCAATGGTATGTACATATCTAATTTTTTTGTTCCATTTTAATTGTCAATGAAATATCTGTATCACTTCCTAGGGGAGGTAAATTCTTTTATGTTAGCAGCTCATATCATTTCACTATATTCTGTTTGCAAAGGGATTTATTCATTTAGTGGCTTATTTGTTCAGATTGACTCTTTAACACCTATACAGGTAGTTTTTCCAGGCTTGGTTGCAAATGGATCAAAGATGACTTTTGATTGACAGCTCTGCTATACATTAATAGTGCAACGCCTAAGAGTGCAAGAGAAGGAAAGAAGAGAACTAGGGTGTATTGAGGACCCATTATAATTTTCTTTACTTCTGATAACTCATGACATTTTATTATCTCAGTTTTTAGGGATGAGAGACCTGAAGTTCAGAGAGGTTATATAACTTATGCCAGATCACAGATTTAACAAGCAGAAGAACTGGTATTCAAGCTCAACCCCATCTGACTCTAAAGTCTACACCCTTACCACTTTACTTTGTGGACATACCCATGAGGATGCTGCCATTCAGACTGAACTGAATTTCCTCTATAAAATGGGATAGTAAATGTACTTTGCTCATGTAACCAGATCAAACAAAATAATGTGTGCACTTAGCACAGTTCTTGGTACATCGATGTTGAATCACACACATTTCTTGGGAAATACATAGACTTTTCTGCATGTAATCATGAAAATACAAAGCTGTAATGGTGTTTCTTTTTGCACTGAAGCTAGAGATCTATAAAACTGTCAGTTTGGTCAGGCTCCAGGGTGAGTGGACACCCTGGGCTAATTGCTCTGTTTTGGTATTAAGAATTATTGTATTAAGTAAAAAAAAAAAAATTAATGTGACAATTGACTCTTGCGTGCTCCAGAAGGTAAACAAGGGCAAATAAGTGGAAGTTATAGAAAGGCAGACTCCAATAATACTTAGAGAGAGATTCCAGTTGTCAGATGTTTCCTAAGGAAGTGAAGATCACTGAATATGTCCAAGTTGACCAAGGGACCATCTGGCAAAGATGGTATGTGACAGCCTCCTGTGCTGGGCAGGACACTAGACTACAATATTCTGATCTAGTCTCATGCTGAATCTCCATGGCTTTTTTGTGGGTTAAGGAGAACAGTTCTATTTACTTCCTGGGTAATTTCAGGACATCTGAACCTTGAAATTTATGTGAATTATGCTTGATTGAAGACTGTTTTTGTCTTCAAAAGCCACTTCTCCCATTTGTCTTTCCCTGCACCTTTTGAGGGAGGAACCATGTTGAGCATCTGCTCCCAGATTTATGTCCTGTCCTCCAGCTATGAAGAACACCCCCGTTCCTGTGGGGGCAGGAGGCTTGGCTCTCCTTTTAGAAATTCCCTTCTGTGCTGCGCTAATCACACCCTCAGTACATTTCACATCTTATTTTTAGGAGCAAAGTATAAAGAATCCCAGCACCAACAGCAGTTTCTGTGGCAACCTGCATCGCTCCCCCCTTGCTTGTCCAGCTGTGCAGAATTAAATTCTAAAAGAGGCCATTTTACATCATGCAAAGGAGATCCACAGCAAAGGTTCTTTTTAAATGAAGGTTTTCTTCTAAGTTAAGAGGGAACTAGATGGGAATTGGGTTGTGGGGGGGATGAAGAAAAGAAACAGAACCTTTACTTAGAACTAGAACTATTATAAAATCCCAGGTGTGCACAGGCATGCCCTAGTTGCCTTGATTTTTTTTTCCCACAGGACATCATTTCAGACATGAAAATAGCATTTAGACCAATGAAAACTAGGTTTGAATATTTATATCAGAGGAGTTTGTTGATAAGTTCCCCTTCATCCCCTCCCTTCCTGGGGTCTTCCTGTATAACCTTCCAGGCTAGACTAGATTACAAACTGACATGCTTCTCACCTTCTCTTAAGTAGTTCTTTCAAGCCAACTATCCTAGCTCCCAGGAGGCATTCACCAAACTCTTCCTAACACAGTCAACATAAGCAATGTCTCCCTAGGCCAGGCCTAAAGGTGGGCCTGTAAAAGAAACTTCCTAAGAGCATAATTTGAGGGACACCAAAAGACTATCAGCCCACCTAAGACAGTGTCATGTCTTAGGTTACCATTATAACCACTGCTTTGGGGGTTATGTCATTTGCTTCCATGTGATTCTGAGAAATTGCAAATATGCTTTTGGAAGAATAACATTTTTTAATCAAATTTGCATTTTATATTCTGCTTATTTCTAAGAAAATATGAGGCAACCCATATTAAAAAAGATCCTTACTCTTATACCATTATTATAGAGACCATAGAAAGGAGTAAATATGTTTCAAACCTAAACTGACATCATTATCATGCTTAAACATTAATTGAGCTCCAAGTTTCCTGAAGCCAATCAAAAAAATTTTCATTATAATTCATTATATGATTATCACCTGTTAAAAAGACATCAGTTTTTCAGGAAAAAGATATTTTTCTGGTACTAAATTCTTAAAGGAGACTTTTTTATGTAGGAAACAAGAGAACAAACTTTTTTCAACAGTTATTTAGGAAAAGATGAAACTCATTCTTCACATGACCATTTATTATATTAACCTTTGAGAAATCTGAAGTTATAGCCTCAAAATAAAACACAGTGAGGCCACCAATGTCATTCATTAAAACATTTAACATTAATATTAATTAAATAGATTAACTCAACCTACTTAAGCAGATTAGCTCAAGGAAAGTTTGGAAAGAAAGGGGCTGTAAGGGAATTTGACATAAAAAGGTAGACTGTCATAGGAACAAGTGGCAATGAATGCCAGCCTACAGGGTCTGTATTAGTCTGGGTTCTCTAGAAAGAGAACCAATAGGATATATATCAATATGTATAGGATATTGATTTATATCCTATACACACATGTGCACACACACTATGTATGTGTGTGTGTATATATATGTGTAGATATATATATAAATATATAGAGAGAGAGATTGATTTATTATGGGAATTGGGAATTGGCTCATGTGGTTATGGCAGATGTGCCATGATCTGCCATCTGCAAGCTAGGGAACCAGGAAGGCTGGTGATATAATTCAGTTCAAGACTGAAGGCCTAAGAATGGGAGCAAGGGTTGGTGTAAGTCCCAGAGTCCAAAAACCCTAGGACCTTCAACATCCATCGGCAGGAGAAAATAGATGTCCCAACTCAAAACAAGAGAGTGAATTCACCCTTCCTCTACCTTTTTGTTCTGTTTGGGCCCTCAATAGCTATATTGGATGATGCTCACTCACATTGGTGAAGAAGGATCTTCTTTACTTGGTCTCTCTATCCAAATGCTAATCACTTCTAGTAACACCTTCACAGACACACCCAGAAATAATGTTTTACCAGCTAGCTGGGCATCCCTTAGTCCAGTCAAGTTGACATATACACTAACCATTACAGGGTCATAAGAAATGTAGGGAGAAGGCAGAAGGGTAACTACAAATAGAGAAGAAGAAGGACCGAAAAGAGTAATTGAGAGGTGTTGAAGACAAAGTATACCTACTTGATCATTTCACCTAAGGCTATCCTTAGAACATGCGATTCCTTTTTTTTTTTTTTTTTTTTTTGTGAGACAGAGTCTTGCTCCATTGCCCAGGCTAGAGTACAGTAGTGTCATCGTAGCTCACTGCAACCTTAAACTCCTGGGCTCAACAATCCTCCTGCTTTAGCCTCCCAAAATACTTAAGGACAGAGTTTTTTACTAAATGTAAGAGAATGGCACAGTAGACACCATATACTAATTAGGTGATTCCCAAGAACTTGATCTCATTCCATTGAACTTGGCCTGTGTTCTTTGATAGAATTGACTTTTACATCACTTCTCTCTTTTCCATAACCACCCTCCCCTGAGAATACTTCAAAAGCCCTTTGGCTACTCAAGGAGCAAGTCTGGTATTTCTCAGTCTCTTGCTTTTTGGCTGAAATGATTACTGATTCTCTTAGCTTGCTAACAGCTACCTAGAATTTTGCACACAGAATTTCCTGAAAGTTCTTTCTTTTCTGAGAAAATTCTACTTGCACCAGATCCCTTCTGTTGTTGCTCCTCTGCAGTTCTCTTATGCTTTATCTAAATGTCCCAAATTTCCTAACAATTCCAGGCTTGACATTGTCTTACCTGACAAATGTTAACATATTTAGTGAAGGAATTTAGCCCACTCACATTTATTTTAACTACCAATATATTTAGTCATATTCTTGACTTTTTATTTTGAAGTCTTCATTTTCCATTATTTCCTGTTTGCTGTTGTTTCTCCCTCTTTCCTGATTTATACTGAATAAACTAGTTTTTCTTTTCTTTCCCTCTATGACAGGGACACTTTTTCTGTTATGGACCAGATAATAAATATTTTAAACTCTGTGGGCCATACGATCTTTGTCACAGCTTCTCAAATCTGCTGTAGTGGGAAGACAGCCAGAGACAATACATAAATGAACAAACATAGCTGTGCTTCAATAAAACTTTGTTTACAAGAACAAGCACAGGGCCAGATTTGGCTTGCGGCCATAATTTATCAACTATTGCTGTAAATTACAAGAAGATTTATATCTTTCTTTTTTAACAATTATACCTTGTATTTATTAGAATATATATTCAACTTCTATAACAGATAATGTAATAGTTTTTTTCAAATAAAAGTAGTTTATTTTTTTAAATTATATGTGTGTAGTCAGGGTTGCTATGGCAACATCAAGGACCTGAGACCCAGCATCCTCTCTTCTTGGTCCTAAGATATGACCCTCACCTGTATCTAAATTTTCATCCACATTTCAGTCAGTGGAAAGGAGAAAGGAGAAGTAGAGAACATGCTCCTGCTCTTTAGGGGCACAGCCTAAAAGATGCACACATAGTTTCTCGTGAATCTCTGCAGTCAGAAATTAGTCATAGGCTACACCTGGCTCCTAAGGGAGCCTGGGTTATGTTTACAAACTTGAAGGCCATGTACCCAGCTAGAAATGATACGACTACAGAATGGGGAGGACAGATATTTGGGGGCATCTAACAGTCTCTGGTACAACTAAAACTTTGATTGTCTGACTTGCTGTAAGGATTAATTAGAATTTATAACCCCTCATCTAATCAAAACAAAACCATTAGCATGTATTAGCACATTTAAATTCCAGTTACATTTGTACTGCTCTCATCTCCCTGGGTTCAGGTTGTCCTAATGCCCGTAAGAGTTTTTGGTGCTTCACACCCCTTTATCTAATAGGTATGACTGCCTGACTGATGATCATTTTCTAAGGTCTGACTCCAAACTTTTAGGACAATAATCCTACATCTTCCCCTCCTTTGTTTGTGGAGAAAGAAGAAGCAGAATATAGGAAAGGGTTAATATTTTTGCTTTGAAAGACTTGGGTTTTAATTATGGTAATTTCCATAAGAATTTTGTGTTTAGTGGTGGACAACATGAAATGAAATGTTTGCTAATGTGACATGACACTAAGCGAAGGAACAGCCCTCCACAGACAACATTTGTCAGTGAGTTAATCCCCTACAGTGGTAACTGTTCTCAGAACCTCAGTCATCCCCCCTTTATGAATAATTTTCCATTCGTATGCAAAGATGCCTGCCAGTTTGTTTACATGTGCATTGGAAAGAAAGCCAAAATTATTTGGCTTGGCATCAAAAACTGCCTCTATTTTTGTTGCCTGCAGTGCCTTGATTCAATGCATTTTAATAAGTTTTTAACAATGCATGAATTTGAGTCAGAGGAACTAGACGAAAGGCTGGGATGACACACACTTATTATAGGATGTAAAGGGATGAGACGTCATCTATTGTTTGCCATGCCAACAATTCTTTAATTAATGCCCTTTCTTCTTCAGAACTGAATTGGTCTCATTACAACTGGGCACAAGCAACTTGGCATAATTGAGTTTGTTCCTTTAAGAGGTTTTAAGTCTGACATCATGTTTGAGTTATTCTCCAAGTTCTATCTCACCCAGATTTTATCAGCTTTCATTAGAGTCTGGGCTTTGGAAAGCTTCTTCCCTACATGACCATTAGAGGTTTGTATAATAGTTCATCATGTGGGGATATATCTTGACCCAAGCAAAGGCAAATAAGATATGCAACGTTGTTTTTGTAGAAACTGGAATAATCCTCTCTTCTGCATGCTTGATCTCATTGTTCTTTGGTGTACAACATTGAGCCAACAATTAACTTTTTATCTTAGATTCTTCATTTTTCATTATTGAATTAAAATAATATTTTACAGCATTGGAATATGTTACATTTTTTTCTTAATTGAAAAAGTAATTTGGACCCTCTCATTTAAGTCTTACTGAGTAGCGCCTATATCAGTGACAAACCAGTATATTTAAGCTGCCTGCAGTTTCTTGTTGCTGGAAGTATTGTTTGAATAAGTTGCCCAAACTGAAAAACTGCCACCTGGGAGTTCATAACCAATTTCTGCATGCTAAAGTGGAAAATGGAATCTGTAAAATTATGGAATCTAAAATGGCATATCCTTGTTAGATTTTGCACTGCAGATAGATGTAAAGCAAATAACTCCATATTAACTTTGGGAAAGTCCTGAGCCACTGAAGTGATACAAATATACATGCTTCAGACTGAGATGTTTGGTTGTTTAGTAATAGGAATTGGATAGGTCTTTAGAAAAACTGTGTCCTTGAAGAAAAATGTCTTTTCCCCATACGCGCGCGCACACACACACACACACACAGACTGAATTGAATATTGTCCCAAAGGGGTAATTATTTTTATGACTGCATAACTCATACTGTTGTTAGTATGTTGCCCATCAATTACCATAATTGTCTTTCAGTAGAGAGGATGGGACATCCAACCACACTGAGTTTTCCCCTTCCTGGGAAGGAAAAAAGAAAGGTGGACTTTGGACTGAGAGAAGGAGAACTCTCTCTCTGAATGGCTGAGAGGGGTGGAGAACAAGGCTCTTGGGAGAAAGAGCATGAGATGTGCTATTTGTGGGACATTAACCGGGTGCCTGTGTAAGGAGAAATGTCCTGCAGGGAACCTCTGTGAAGAGGCATGGTTCATTGGCTCTACTTAACTTTTTTTTAGCTCAGAATTTCCCACACCTATTAAAACAAGGAACACCTTCATTACATAACACTTGTTAATATGTCCCAGAATACCCTTCTGAAAACACACCATGGGAAGTGGTTAGCCAGACTTTCTCCTGGCATGCATCAGCATCACCTGAATGGATTGTTAAACACAAATTGCTGGCCTCATCCTCAAAGTGCTGGATTCAGTAGGTCTGGGATGGGCCTGTGGATTTGCGTTTCTAAAAAGTTCCCAAGAGCATGCTGATGCTGCTGTGTCCAGGAACCACAGTTCAGGAATGAATCACAGACTGAAGTGGTCTAGTTCTTCTTTTGTCTTTCTAGAGTAACACAAATCAAGTAAAGAAATAGTCATTGAGGCTGGGCGCGGTGGCTCACGCCTATAATCCTAGCACTCTGGGAGGCCAAGGCAGGCAGATCGTTTGAGCTCAGAAGTTCAAGACCAGCCTGAGCAAGAGTCATACCCCATCTCTACTATAAATAGAAAGAAAATTAGCCAAACAACTAAAAATAGAAAAAATTAGCCAGGCACGGTGGCACATGCCTGAGGTCCCAGCTATTCGGGAGGCTGAGGTAGAAGGATTGCTTGAGCCCAGGAGTTTGAGATTGCTGTGAGCCAGGCTGACACCATGGCACTCTAGCCCGGGCAACAAACTGCGACTCTGTCTCAATAAAAAAAAAAGAAAGAAATAGTCATTGAGCTTGTATGATGAGTGGGGCATACAGGGTCTGTTGTGACCTGGAAATGCAAAGGTACCCTGATGAAGAGAATCCTGGAGACAATATTCAAAAATATAGTCACCCCTCGCTTACAGCACGGAAATTTTAAAAATCAATAAGCATGTATTATATTATCCAGCCATCCTGATTGTTTTCACCATTTTACAATTCAATAGTGTTTTTGTATCAAGTATAAAATAATTGAGACAAGATAGAGGTTTACTCATTAATATTAGCTCTAGTGAATTTTCTTCAATCTTGCCACCTTAAGAGCCATTTGGGCATGCTGATTTATGTTATCACAGTAGTTCAACATCTAGTCAATTAAATCTGAAGAAACCCAGTTAGTCATTAAGTGATTTGGAATGTACACCAATAAACAACTGGTTTTGTTGATTGCTTTGGCTGAATTGATTAAATGCCTCAGAGAAACAGTACAAACACTTCAGTTTGTATGACAGCTTTACATTTTTGCTTTCCAGTAATTATAGTCTCTGCTGAGCCAATACTTCCAGAGGAAATACTGTTCAATGTGTTGAACTGGTGTCTCATTTATAATATATTATTATCTTCATTATATTTACCTGAAATAGGGAATTAGCAAAAACAAAATTAAGTACATTAGAATAGATCAGTTGCCTGTCCCCAGCCAAAGTTCATCCAGAGAAGTTAAATATGCAGGCAATACTATTTCTATATCTGTGAGCAATTTAAAAATGATATGCATTATCAGCCCACAAATTCAAATGTGCTTCACTCCAGGTTGCTTTAGGCATTGCCTCTTGGCACAGCCCCATTTAGCAATGAACTTGAAGGAAATGTCAAGGTTACTCATTCTGTGTTTCAAAGACTCAGAAAACTCTCCACCCATCCATCTTATAATGTGCACCTTATGACTGTGGTAACCCTGAACTTGTGCCACTCAGATATCCTAATGCAATGAGCACTATTGGTTTCTCCTTTACATCCTGATGGCTGCCCTTCTGAATGCACCACCATTGTTTGTACTGAGGCCGCATTTCCCCTGGCTGCTCCTAGCCAATGACTGAGCATGTTGAAGCACAAATACAGTTACATTCCTGTGAGATATAAGGGTCCCTGCTGTGGTTTGAATGTGCTTCTCCCTCCAAAATTCATGTTGAAACCTAATCATCAAGGTGATAGTATTGGAAGATGGGACACCGGGGAGGTGATCAGGTCATGAAGGGCTCCTCCCTCATGATGGATTAGGGCCCTATGAATAGGGCTTTCAGGAGTGGGTTTGCTGTCTTCCTTCTTCCACTATGTGAGGATATGGAAAAAAGGCCCTTACCAAACACCAGATGCCAGCACCTTAATATTAGACTTTCCAGCCTCCAGAACTGCAGAGAAATAAATTTCTGTTTTTTTCTAAATTACGCAGTCTCAGATATTTTGTTATAGCAGCACAGACAAAGACTGTCCTTCAGTGGGTACTCTGGCTCAAGGACTACCTGATGGCCTGGCTTCCACAGGAGTCAGACCTTTGTTTCTCCTGCTCTCTCACCATTTATCTGCCACCAGTGTGACCTCAATCAATCTCTTGCATAGCTAATCTTGCACCTGCTTCTCAGAAGACTCAAACTAACACAATGACCATGATTTTCATACCATCACACAAAACAGAATCAAGATAACCTGTAGTTTATGAATGAATTTTAAGTACTGGGAAAAATAACACTAGACTTAAAGTAAAAAGGAAAATAATAATAAAGAATAAAAGAAAATCTGAAAGTTTCATAGCTTTCTTGTCAGGGTCACAAATTAAGCATAAAACCAGGTGGTGCTTTCTGACGTTATAGCCTTTGTGCTTGACATGTCAAAAATCCAAGATAGCACATTGCTATGATTAAAAGTCTGGCTTGTCCTGATAATGCTTCTATTCCTATTCAAAAACTGTCTTTCATGTAAAAATTTATAATTTTGATTATTCTTACTAGTATATTTTAAGTTCTCTCACTCGCTTCTTCTTCCTGTTAGAAAAGCATTATAGCAACTCTGTGAATGTTGTTTTAAAAATAAAAATAAAAAGTCACTGCCTAGTTTTAGCATCCAAAGATATATAATAATCACAGTTACCATTTTAGTATGCTTTTGTCTGTTTCCTTCTATGTAGATATATATGTGTTAACACAGTTAAAATAATACTACACATACAAATTTGGTATCCTGCTTTTTTCTATGGTATTAGAAAATTTTTTGTAGAGTATCATTAATGACAGTACACTATTGTATAATTATCCTATTATTTAGTTAACTATTCCTTTATAGTCTACATTTAAATATTAATAACCCAAAGTGAATTTTTTATTCATAAAACTTTACATTGCATTTTAGAATTTTTTTCCTTTATATAGGTCCTTAGAAGTCTTTCCTGGCTTTCTGATAAGTTTGCAAATTGGGAAGACTCAACAGGCTCACTCCCCACATCTACGCAGTGTGGTAGAAGGGCACGGGCCTACGAGTCAGAGGACTCACTTTTCCACTAACTAGCTGGATGCCTTTAGCAAGTCTCTTTATGACAGTGTCCATAAATGCAAACTCAGGAGGTTGAATCAGATAATCCCTATCATCCTGTCCATGTTTAATGTTCTGTGATTCATTTAGTGGATGTGTCTCCATCCAACGCCATCATTTTTTTGGCTACCCTTTAGGGCTGTATAGACATAAGGAGTGCCACTGGCAGTGGGTCTAGGATATTACTATGCTTTGTGCTCTAAAGAACACTCAACATTATATTGGAATATGGTTGGTTCTGTGACTCTCCATCTCATATAACTTACTGTCTGTGTGTTCTTAAATCACTTTTGGCTCCTAAGTGTTATGAACTTTATTAGAATCATGTGAACCTGCTCACTGAACCTTCTAATATTAACTCAAAGCAAATAACTGTGTTCCCTGCATTTACATCTGGCTTGATCTTCATAAAAATGACTTATACTAAGTGTTTCTCCATGCATGTCCTTGTGCTAGGAACTGAATTGCAAGGACATTATTTTTGATGTCGAAGAATTTCCAACTAAAGTGCCTCAACACTTTGAGGAGAGGCTTAAAGGACAAAGAGGCATGTGAACAACCACTCTGAATTTCAGTGCCTGCCAAGGGCTGCCTCTTGTGGGAGGTTGGGAGAGGAGGGCTTTGGGAAAATCTGAATTTGGAGAGGCTGGAGGTGGTGCAATATTGTGCTCCTCAGAAGATATGTGGAGGAAATGGAATTCAGAAGCTGTTCAAATGGCTTTGGGTTTGTCAGAATATTTCAAGATCTGGGACCTAAACACGTGAAGATTTCTTTCTGATAAAGGGGGAAACAGAGCCATCTAATGTTTTACAGAATGAAAAAGAGTCAGCTACAGAATAAACAAGAATGACAATAACTTAGGAAAGGCAAGTCTTAGCAAATGGCAGTGCAAACATCTAATGGGATTTAGTGTGGAAAATTAAAGCTAAGCACTTACATGAGAAAATGCAATTACAGCCAGTTGCACTAGACTACTAATTAAGTCCCCTTATTGCTTTTAATAACAACCACGCTTTACAAAATAATGTAGTTCTGGCTATTTGCTCACACATATTGTAAGCTTTATCTGGCTTTGCCATCAAGGACTCCATGAGGACTTTGGGGAAATATCTCACAGGAAAAATGCTGCCTCTCCTCTAAATGGATTTGGGGTAGAGAGAGTGAGTTGTAGAGTTTTGACAATGTTAATATTAATCAGTTAATGCTGGGCTAGGATATGTTTTCTAATATTCAAAAGATATTTTTGTAGAATAACCAGTGGCCAGCATACCATACTATCTGGACTTGAATTTTAGTACTCTGAAAATCTAACCCAGAAGAGCCTTAGTTTGAGATCCCCTGAAAGCAAAACCTAGACAAGGACTGGGGTGTGGTGGTTAAATTGGGAGGGGACTCCAGGGAACATGAGTGAGGTTGCTGAGAGACACAGAAAAGGAGAAAGGCCGATACAGGGTGACTTGTTACTGCTGTGGGCATCAGGGACTCAATCCCACCACAGATCCTTAAAGGAACTGTGGAGAATGTGCCACAGCATGTTCCACTGAGGACAGAAAGGCTGGGGAATTTATTCATTAACTTCTGTTCCTCATTCATTGAAGTTCATCCCTGCATCATATACATGTAGATGAGGAGATTTATTATTGGAATTGGCTCACATAATTACGGAGGATGAAAAGTCCCACAATCTGCTGTCTGTAAGCTGGAGAACCAGGAAAGCTGGTGGTGTAATTCATTCCAAGTCTGAAGGCCTGAGAACCAGCAGCTCTGTTGTTCAAGGGCAGGAGAAGATGCCTCAGGTCAAGGAAAGACAGAGAGAATTCACCCTTCCTTGGCATTTTTGTTCTATATGGGCCCCTAGTGGGTTCAATGATGCCTACCCACATTGGTCAGGGTAGATCTTCTTACTCAGTCTACTCAAATGCTAATCTCTTCTGGAAATACTCTCACAGACACACCTAGATATAATGTCTTTCTAGCTATCTGGCTCTCCCTTAGCCCAGTCAAGTTGACAAATAAAATTAACTATCACAACCCCTTAAGGCATTAACCTCCCATACTTCCAGATTTCATCTATTCAGGGTGAGTAAATTTTGGAGAACATCCTAAGGCAAAAAGCAGAGAGATGCCCTGGTGCATGTGTGAGGCAGGGCATTGGCCATTCATAGGGACTGTCCACTGACAAGTTGCAGTGTGCCATCCTGAGGTCTGTGCTGGAATCAGATGGGCTAAGGGGGCATGGGCCTAGGCCTACAGAGGACAGCCACCATTGACATCTCAGTGATGCCAGTGCCTCACTGGTGCATTCCTTATTATCTTAGTAAAGAGGCTGTCTTCTGGACCTTCCTGGGGAACATAGGTATTTGGTAGTTTCTCTGGTGTGATATAATAAATGAATTCTAATGTACCCTTCTGACTCTTTTCTCCATATTTTTCCTCATTTATTGTAAGTTATCATGTCTAAGCACCAAAGAACCTGGCCAGAAATGTATTAATTGTCCTTGCCAGGGAGTTAAATCCTGACTCATGGGAAGGTGCTCTTAGGCCAATAGATGCTACCCTATAGAACTTTACATTCCACCTCCCTCTGTCCAACACTGTCAAGGTTCAGTCCCACATGTGTTCTCAGGTTCTTATCAGTACATATTAGTGAGACCCTGCAGTTCTTTCGAAAGAAAGCCCCTGCAGCAGGGACTGCTTGGGCTATGCAGAGAGCTGATCCTAATTATTTATCCAGTTGTAATGAGAAGAGGTGGGGGTTGATCTGGAAAAAGACAAGCATCATCTTACATCTCAGTTCTCTGTGTCATTCACTGGCAGAGATGGGCTACTCTTCTCTAGCAAGGTGAAAGAGAATGCTGCTTCTAACTTAGGGGAATATAGGGCTTGTGGCTCTGTGCATGGGAGGTTTTGTGCAGAGAGATGAAGCATTCACAGCATTAAAAGGCTGTGAATCTAGGGTCTTTTTCACAAGGGAGAAGTCCTTGTTGTCTCACCACCCAGCAAATCTCAGGTGGTAGCAGCAGAAAGTTGTCCAAGAAAAGCAGCAACAGTACCTTTCTAGGGAGCTATATACACTGGGCTGAATCTAGGATGTTTGCTTTACATGTAACCTGAAAAGAAATAGCTTCTAGCTGGCTTCAACTATGTGTTAGGATGGTGTAAGTGTTAGGATAGGCTAATTGCTATAACAAGCAGCCCAAAATCTCAATGGCCTACATCCACACAAAAGGACTACTTCATGCTCACATCATAATCTAATCGATCCAGCAGGGGACTTTGTTCCATATGGTAACTCAGAGGCCCAGGCTTCTTCCATCCTGTGGCTTCTCAGTTTCCTAGGCCCTTGGAGTCCTTTCCCTGAATCCTCTGCCTCCATCCAGCCAAAGGAGGGGGATGATGGGGAGGGGAAGAGAATAAAGGAATGTGAAAGACCGCTAGGAGGTTTTCCTGGTGACCTGCAGGAATGAATTCTAGCTGCATTCTTTTATCCAAACTAGTCACGTCATCCCACTTAGACATAGGAGGCTGGCAAAATTAGTCTTCCTGTGAGCCCAAGAAGAGGATGAACGAGTTAGGTAAAACAGAGCCTTGCACCTATGCAAGCTGTACTCTGTTTGCAAATCATACTAAATGATGCCTACCAGAGAGAAGATCATCACTGACATAACTCTAGAAACTCAATCCTTTACACATTTCTAATTTGGGTTAAGAAATTATTTAAATTGACACTCTTATTACTTCTCCTAGATGGCTGAATAGGACTTACTTTCTGGGTCTTCCACCCTAATCTCCATCAAATTGCTGCTCAAATGTCACTTCTCAGTGAGGCTTATCCTGAGCATCCCATCTAAAATCCCAACACCATTCATCTCATTCTCGCTCTGACCTATTTTTTCCCAAGACACATATCATAATCTTACATAATTTTTTATGTTTCTTTTCATGTAATGTCTTCCCTCATTGAAGTATAAGCATCATGAGGGAAGAGGCTTCTGTTTGATTGGTTCACTGAGATATCTCAAGGCCTAGAACTGTGCCTGGCATATAGTAAGCACGCAGTATGTGTATGATGAATGAATGCACAAACATCAAGAAAGAATCCAGAAACAGATATTTGGACACCCATGTTCATAGCAACATTATTCATGGAAGGCAGAAGGTAGAAATAACCCAAGTGTTCATTGGTGGATAAATGGATAAACAAAATATGACATATACATACAATGGAATATTATCCAGCCTTAAAAAGGAAGACAATCTTGTCACATACTACAACATAGCTAGAAATTGTAGACATTATGCTAAGTAAAATAAATCTGTCACTAAAAGACAAAGACTGTATGATTCCTCTTATACGAAGTATCTAAAGTAGTCAAATGCATAGGAACAGAAAGTAGAATGGTGATTGCCAGGGGCTGGGGAGAGGGGGAAAAGGAGAGTTGCATAGTAGATACAGAGTTTCAGTTTTGCAAAATGGGAAAATTCTGGAGCTCTGTTTCACAACAATGTGAATACACTTAACACTACTGAACTTTACACTTAAAAATGATTAAGCTGGTAAAATTTATGTTATGTGTGTTTTACCACAATAAAAAGTGGAAGGAAATTCAGACACATGCTATAACATGTATGAACCTTGAAGACATTATGCTAAGGGAAATAAGTGAGTAATAGAAAGACAAATACTGTATGATTCCTCTTATATGAGGTACCTAGGGTAGTCAATTCACTGAGACAGAAGGAGAAGGTTGATTGCCAGGGATTGGAGGGAGGTCAGAATTAATTGAGAGTTATTGTTTGATGGGCACAGAGTTTCAGTTCGGAAAGATGACAAAATTCTAGAGATGGATGGTGGTGATGGTTGGGAAACAAAGTGAATGTATTTAATGCCACTGAGCTGTATATTTTTAAATGGTTAAAATGGTAAATTTTGTGTTACATATATTTTACCATAATAAAAAAAAAAAGAAAAGAAAGAAAAATCCAGAGAGGAATCAAGAAATTTCTTGTGGACAGAAAAAATATTCCACTCACAAATCAAGACCCCTTCTTTCAGTCATCGATGGGATAAAGCAAGGTGGATTTCACCCAAGTTTGTACTCCACAGCAGCCCTGAACAGGCTCCCTTCCTGGGGAGTCTTTTCTTCTGGGATAGGAAGTGAGAAAACAGGAGAATAAATTGGATTTTTATGCCATTGCATCTTTTCAACCCTGCTGGCTGTGTATTTGCTATCATTTACTAAATGCCTGCAAGGAACTGGGTGATCTATAAACCACAGTCACTACTACTAGATAGGCCTTATTATTCTCTTTTTTTACTGATTAGTAACCTGAGACCCAGAAAAGTGGAATCACTTCCTGAGACCTTAAAGCTATTAAGGGGATAGAAGCAGAATTTGGTCCCAGCTGTGCCTGATTCCCAGGCCACTATACCACCCTCTCTCTTTGATTAAATAACCACTTGCAATGCTCTTTGCTGGCCAGACTGCCACTAAAAAGGGGCAGAGTTCAGGAGCATGCAAGTATAGTTCATTTCAACAAAAGTGACAAAATGCTGGTCACTGTCCTGGAAAACGACGTACGATGTATGACCTTACATTATGCATTTCTATATATTTTATAAAATTGTAACAAGAAAGCTGAAGTGGACAAAATATTTCTTTGAAGAAGACAGCTGGATGTTGGTGCCACTGGTCACATTGAATAATATATATTTAAAAATCCATGATTCCTACAGTGATAGTCAGAGACATAGGAAAAGCGGAAAAGATCTTTACTGAAAAATGAAAGCTATTAACATAGAAGAAATGATTTAATAAGAAAATCATATTGCAACCTTTATAGAATAACTGATTTAGGAAAGGATTAGCAAAGGATACTAAAATCATTGGGTGAAAGTTTGTTGAAGAATAAGATAGTTATATTATCTCAGGTTATCCTCCCACAGATTGTTTTTTAATTAAAAAGGGGAAAAAAGATTTACAATATCTGGCACATACACTTTAATCAAGGATCAAACTTTGAGTAACAGAACAAATTGATAATTAATATTTTGTGCTTGCTTCTCATAAACTACGAGGGTAAATACACAATATTTCCTGTGTAGTATTTTTGCCAAAATGTTTAATTCGAATCTAATCATAAAGGTCAATACAGAATTGTGGTACAAGACAACAGCTCACAATCTTCAAAATGTCATTGTCAGGAAAAAGAAAAGGTATGTGTGGGCTGGTAGTGGTGGTGACTGTTCTAGATTAAAGAGAAATAAAAGGGTATAACAATCAAATGTAATGTATATGCCTGGATTTCATCTTGGATTTTAAAAATATACCATTTTGGGGACAGTGGAGATTTGAATATGGACTCTATGATAATATTATCAAGCCAATGTTAAGTTTCTTGCAAATGCTAACGGGGTAAAATGTCAGTGAGAGTGTCATTTATAAGAGTGGAGTGTCATGTTTGCAAGTTATTTTTAAAATGACTCCAAAAGTATATATTTTTATAAATTATATGTAGCATATGGAGGTTATATACATATATAAATATCAATAAATATCTATAGTGAGACAGACAAACAGAGAGAGAAGACTTAGAAATAATGACCAACCTAGTAGCAAGAGCATCCCTAGTGCCCAAATTATGGTCTTCAAATACTATTTCTCACTAAAAGAAACCAGAGCTGCTAGAAGAAATGGCTGGTTCCAGGTGTGTAGCAGAAAATGATAATGAGTCTGGAATATCTTGTCTGCCATAATACCAAGGAAGTTACCAAAGACTACTAGAGTCACATCAAAACAGTTCAGGAGCCAACTTAAAGAAGCTCCTACTGGCCAAAGATGGGACAATTGGAGCTTCAGTAATGACAATAGTAATTTTGATGCATTGAAACTAAGCAAATATGCATAAATCTATGAGCTCATAACAATATATGTATAAGAGAATAGATCACTTTGGAATGTGATAGGAAACCAATTCATTGATTCCCTCAGGAAATACCACAGGATAGAAGAACATGTTGAATTACATCATAAGTTGTGCAATCAGCAAAATTCAGACTGTAAGAAACTCTATAGGTCAAAGCACCTGGGTAAAATATAAGGAAAAAAAAGAAATGGATGATTAGATTAAAATTCAAAAGACATCTTTTTTTTTTAATGGGCAAGACTATAATGTTCATGGATGCACAACTGGGTGATAAAATTATTTTCAGAGCAGCAGTTATGATAAAAGTATTCATCATTGGGATGGGGGCACATGGGAAGGGGTTCTGAAGTGGAAGACAAAGTTTTAATTTTTGCCCTGGGTGGTAGTTACAAGGGCGTCCACTTTTATAAAAATTCATTGTCATGCAGTTGTCTTGTATGGTTTTCTGTATCTTTGTTGTATATCCCAATTTAAAAAAATTTTAAAAAAAAGAAGGAAAGCACTTCGGATACACAACAACCAAATGTATGTAATGCGTGGACCTTGTTTGGATCTTGATTTGGACAAACCAATTCTAAAAATATTTATATACGATAATCAAAAATTTGGACACTGACTAGATCTTTGATGATATTAAAGAATTATTATTGTGTATTTTTAGGTATAAAATGATATTATATCTTTTAGAAAAAGTTCTTATTTTTTAAAGATACACACTGAAATATTTTGAGATAATATTCAGGATTTACTTTAAAGTAATCCGTAGGGGGTAGAAAATACAAGTAGGAGTATAAATGAGATAAATTTGCCAAAACTTGATAATTGGTGAATCTGGTTGCAGGGTACATGGGGTTCACTATACTATTTCCTCTACTTTTGTGCATGTTTGGAAATTTCCATGAGAAAAAAAAATGTGTTTTGTTGACATGATTTGGACAAGTAGTTCATAAGCAAAAGAAAGATGGGCCTGTAAGTTCTATATGTGGATTACTTCCTTCCTCTTCAATTGATTGCTCAGAAAATTTCCCCTACACAGGTCAATTGTTTAAATAAACCGAAACTTAAGGGCCAGGTATCATTGGTCAGATAAAGTGTTCCTGAATACCAAACATCCCAGTGCTTCTTTCAGATCAGACTGGCAAAATAAAGGGCTGGAGACCGTGAAGTACAGGCTATGTTGGATGCAGTAATTGTGCTGTCCAGAAACTGACACCCAGATTGGTACCCCTTCTAGGATGATACCTTCCATTTCTTTCTGCAGACTTTAAGGTCCAGACCTCAAATCTGTCTCTGAAGTGCCTCCCTCATGTATTGGATAGCTGTTCAATCTCAAGTTAGTACCCAAAGTAAAACATAATATTGTGGGTTTTGTCAAGGCCTCACTGCTTCAATTTCATGCTGGCATCAGCACCATATGCCTACTGGTATAGCAAATTGAGAAGAAAATGTTTCTATGACCATGCTGCTGATTTTAAAAATAACGTATCTAATGAGCCAGCTGTGATTAGACAAAAAAGCATTAAAAATCATTTCTGCAGTTTATTCCATCCTAAACAGTTCTCCAATATTACTCTATCTTTTCAAAACTGTAATACAGATATACAGATGGCCATTTAATGGGTTCTATTTTAAACAGGCCAACTGGGAGATTATTGTTTTCATCAAAAGGTAAGGAAAATAATTTATCCTAGATCAAAGGGGCAGAACTAAAAATGATTTTGACAAAATGGCTCACATTTTACACGATAGTGTTATCAGTTCATGGAGGTACAGTGATTTGTCTCACTGGAACTCAAAGGTAAGAGAAATAAAGAGTTAAACCATGCAATCAGTATGTAATAATCAGAGCTCAGAATGCAAATCTGCATAGAGATGAACAGCTTTTGGGTCAGCAAGATTGGGCTATAAAAGAATAAATATATTTTGATACCTAAAGAATGTATCATCCAAAAGTGTGTGAGAATGTGTGGGAGGGAGTAATGTTGGTCCATCATAGAAACATAGAAAAATGAGTGTCACTAGACAAGTGTTGGTTGTGTGCATTTAAACATTGTTCAGGGTACAGGGAGCCTTAAACAAAGGCTCTGAGTTGCTCAAATATCATAGCAAGACCGTTTTCCTGTGAGTCGGAGGCATCAGGCTGTGGAAACTCAAAACAGAGGTTACAAATTAGAGTGCTGTACACCTAACCTGATTCACACATGGATTTGTCTGGCTCCTGCAGGTTTTCTTTTTAATAATCAAATTAACTGGTGTTAACTAAAAGAAAGATTGACACAGAGGTCAAAGGAAATGGCATTTAAGCCGGGCGCGGTGGCTCACCCCTGTAATCCTAGCACTCTGGGAGGCTGAGGCAGGCGGATTGCTCAAGGTCAGGAGTTCGAAACCAGCCTAAGCAAGAGTGAGACTTTGTCTCTACTATAAACAGAAAGAAAAATTAATTGGCCAACTAAAGATATATATAGAAAAAATGAGCCAGGCGTGGTGGCACATGCCTGTAGTCCCAGCTACTTGGGAGGCTGAGGCAGAAGGATTGCTTGAGCCCAGGAGTTTGAGGTTGCCGTGAGCTAGGCTGACGCCA
>CAUYRT010061303.1:0-10264 GCA_963574885.1 Lepilemur ruficaudatus
ACTACACTCGGTTCCTACATTAAGCTATGCAGAACTCACTCGCTGCACGTAACTGACGATCTATCCATCCATCCATCCACCCACCCACCCACCTGTCCAACCACCCATCCATCCATCATTCATCCATCTACCCACCCATCCATCCACCCACCCACCCATCTGTCCAACTGCCCATCCACCCGCCCATCCATCTATCCACCTAACAACCTATCCACCCACCCATCCGTCATTCACCCACCCATCCGGCTGGCTGCAGCACCTCAGGCAGCTGATCATCTCTGACCTTCTCTGACACCACCGGACAGGTGGCTGCAGTGGGGACGCAGCGGCAGGCTCTGGCCCTGGCCCCTCCGCCAGCGTCCCTGCCTCCCCCTCAGCTCTGTTGCTCTGTATCCTGGCAGCTTTGGCGGCTGTGGCCTCAACACCCCTCGTGGTAGCGTCTCAGCGTTTGCCAGATTTCCGCTGCATTTCTCAATTCCAGCTCTGGAGAGCACCTGAGCGCCAGGCTGTCTGTCTGTGAGGGAGGCTGACATCGGTCTGGCCCGTCCCTGGTCTGGGGAGGGAGGCAGGAGCTGGCAACAGGCAGCTGCTCTTCGAAGGGACCGTGGCGGGCGGCCAGTCAGGGGCACGGGTTGGCAGGAACCTCAGTTCTCTTCGTCCGACCCTCTCTCCCTCCCTCCCTCCCACACACAGTAGAATCTCGTTATTTGCAGAGGCCATGTTGGCAAGTTCGCCTCTCACCTAAGTGTCTTTGTAAAGCTACGACCGGCGCTTGCTCTGAGGTCATTTGCAGACTTCCTCGGAGTGCGGAGGAATTGGAGCCGCCGAGTGCACACACCCAGCTGGGGCAGGGAGGCCGCGCCGTCTTGTCTCGGCTCGTGCCGTACACGAGTGTCCTTTTCTGTGTCTATTTGTGCCTCATTTTTTTGCATCTTGGGGCTTTTTGGTGATTTTACTTTTAAAACGGCCCAGGCATGGTGCTGCGGTGCCGTCCCGTGTTCCTAAGCGCAGGCTGGGCCGTGTCCCGTGCAGGAAATTCCTGTGTTAGACACGCTTCGTTCAGGCATGCGTGACAGGCTGCCGGCAGGGAGTTCGGTGGTGGTGAAGGATGGCACGTGCTAGGCAAGGCGTCTGCGCAGGAACACGCAGAGCGAGGTTACGTGTCGACTGGCAGCTGAAACTGCTGTGACCAGAGGCCCCCAGGAGCCTCTCCCCAGGAGCATGGTTCTGTATTTGCGGATTCAGGGTTTGCAGCAACATTGCAGAACGTAACTACTGTGGACAAGAACCTCTGTGAGTACATTTCGCTGGCGTGGACGTGCGTAAGTGCCCAGATCCAGGGTGAGGAGCACGATGAGATTTTATGCTCATGG
Source organism: Lepilemur ruficaudatus (assembly GCA_963574885.1). NCBI lineage: Eukaryota > Metazoa > Chordata > Mammalia > Primates > Lepilemuridae > Lepilemur > Lepilemur ruficaudatus. The sequence continues at coordinate 1,374 of CAUYRT010061303.1, forward strand.
AAACCACCACCAAGATCAAGCCAGGGCTCCCTTCCAGGGTCCAGAGGGCTCCCCCAGAGGTAGCTGCTGTTCTCATCTCTGCTACCGCAGGTTCTCCGGGCGGCTTCTGGAAGTCCAAGCAAGTGTCAGAGTGTGTGCCTGGCCCCCTTTGCTCCGCGGCGTCTGGGATGCACCCGGCGATTGTGTTTATCGGGCTCACTTGTCTGGGCTGCAGACAGGGCAGCGGCAGCGGAGGAAGCCAAGGCGTGGGGGGCGGGTGCTGGCCCAGCGGGTGGCGCCCAGCCGGGTCTGTCTGAGGCCTGCCTCCCCTCGGGCGCCCCCTGAGCCAGATGGGCCAGTGGCTGGTGGTCCCCCAGGTGGGTCCCCTGTGCGGACCCCCAGCGAGCCTCGGGCTGTCCCTCCCGTCCCCGGCCCCCGCTGTCCGGTGGGAGTCTGCACTGGACCGTTTTCTCCTTGGTTCCACACGGGCCACGCGGTATAGGGGTGGAGAGCTTCTCTGCTTTGAGCTGTGCCATCTTTTGCTCCTAGAGAGGTCTGTGCTGACGGGGCGCTGGGGGCTGGTGGGCTGGCGACAGCGGGGGAGTCACCGCCGCCAGCCTTAGCTGCTTTGAGAGCAGGCAGGAGCCTGAGACCCGCCCAAGCCCGGTGTGTATGGCTCTTTTCCTCCCCGGCCCTGGCCTTGGCCTTCAGACTGGCGGAGGCCCGGCTGATGCCGCGGGGCGCTGACACTGTGTGGTGGGGTGCGCAGGGACAGGGATGGGGGATCCTTGGCTGATGAGCTGGACCCCGCCTGACGCTCTGAGATATGCAGTGGAGCCTGGAGCTGCTTGCCCGGCTCTTGGCCACTGGCCTGTGTGTAGGGACATCTTGGGAGGGAGTTTGGGGTGGGGGAGCGTTATAGAAGTACTTACGAGTGGCGTTGCTGGACGCATGAGGGCTCCCCTGTCGCTGGGACCGCCCGAGCTCGGCCCTGCAGCACCTGCCCACTTGGCTTCCCAGCCTTTGCTCCACCGTGGCCCTGAACATCCCTCTCCGCCCACGGCCACACTGGCCCATAGGTTTGCCAGTCCCTGATGACAGCCTTCTCTGCCGGATACCTGGCAGAGAGCCCGGGCACTCCGGGAAGCCAGGCCCAAGTGCTGCGGCCTCTTGCCCCCCGAGTAACCTCGTTGGCCAGCCTGGCCTCTGCTTCGCCTCCCGCCACCCCCAAAGTCTGCCCTGAGCTTCTTCCCCGTTATGGACGTGTCAGTTTGCACCTAAGCTCTTTGGGGATGAGGAGCTCACAGATGTCGGTGGAAGGTGGAGCACGGTCCCCTGTGCCGTGGTTGCAACTGTCACTCCCGAAGCCCTCCCAGCAGGTGACCTGCCCCTCCCCCAGCCCCAGCCCTGCCCTCCCCCCAGGCCGGCTGTCTCCTGCAGGGCACCTTCCCGGCACGGCACAGCCCTCCTTTGCCCCGTAGAGCAGCAGGGCGGTTTGAAGGTCGAAAATAATCAAAAACCCAAACCCAAACTCGGTTCTTTACACACAGGGGCCATTGCTGTGGGGTCTTTCCCAGGCTTCTGCGCAGGCTGCTGGCTCTCTGGGGGTGCCCCAGGCCCCTGTCCCCGGCTGTCTCTGGCCCTTCAAGGATGTCCCCCTCCGCCCTGCGGCCCCGAAGAATTACTGTTCTCTCCTCTTTCCCGTGGGCCTCTCTGCGAGCCCCCTCCCTGCCTAGACTCGAGTTCCAGGCCCGCGTGGCCCAGGGTCGCCATGCTGACCCACCGAGCATGTGGGGTCTGCCAGCTCCGCCCACTCTGCCTCTCCAGGATGCCCTGCAGGGACCCCGCTGCCCTCTGCTCCCTGCTGTCCTTCCATCTGTGGTGCCTTAGTATCACCTTGGCCATATTTTCACAGGGAAATAGAGATCTGATGTCACGCGGAGTCACGTTTGCTGAGAGGGAGCGTTGTAGGGCGCGGGGGCTCCCTGGTCGGTCGCTAGGGCGCTGGCCTCCCCGCTGCCGGTGGGTCGGGGTGGCCGCAAACGCTCGCCTGTGGGCTTGTTGCTCGTGGGTGCTGCCGCGCAGCCTAAACTGAGCCCGTCTATGACGTGGCCTTTCCGGACGCGTCCGCCGGCTCCCGGGCCCGCTGTGGCATCGGCAGCACCTGCTTGGCGTCTCCGAGGGGCCGAGCACACCAGGCTGTCTGTGGATGGCGACTCCCTATTTCCTTCTTTCACAGTGGAATTGTAGTGCTTATCTGTTGGACGCGGGCGTTCGTCAGCCCCCTGCGGCGGAGGGCGTGGGGAGAGGGCCCTTGCCGCTGTCGCGCGGGGGAGCCGTCTCCCTGCGCTGTCTGCTCTCACGTGTGCCCGTCTGTGGGCCCTTCGCCGCCCGGTCCCTGCACCCCCAGATGGCAGCGGTGCTGTCTGTGCCCCACCCTGGCTCGGGGAGGGAGCCGGGTGACGTTTGCTGAGAGGCTGGGTCAGCTGGTGGCGAGTTTTTGGCCTGTGTGGCATGTCTGTTGGGATGGGGGCGTGTGGGTGGGCCACCCTCTGCGCAAACCCAGAGAGTGAGTGAGCCCCTCTGGCCAGGACACCCCACCTCACGGTCTGGTTTCTCTGCTGCAGGCTGGCTTTGGTCTAGGGTGAGCCCTGTGTGTGTGTGCGTGCGTGTGTGCATGTGTGTGCATGTGCGTACGTGTGTGTGCATGTGTGCATGTGTGCATGCATGTATGTGTGCGTGTGCGAATTCTCCCTGGGACGTGGCTTCTAGGCTCCAGTACCTGACCAGTGACGTGGCTGGTTCAGTTCCATCCAGAGGTCCCCGACCTTGGCTAACAGAGCCTGGGCCTTTCGGGGGCTCCTTTTGTGCTGGTGAAGCGTGGCTGTGTCCTCCTCTGGAAGCTGCTGACTCAGGGCCTGAATCACCGCCCACCTCCCTGGAGGCAGCAGGGTTGGGGATGGGCAGGCTGGGTGCCTGGGAGTGCAGGGGGGATGGGTGCGGGCCATGAGCCACCCACAGCTGCATTCCAGAACCCGGGCCTGGCCTGCCTGCCGGGGGAGGGCTCCCCTAGAGGCTGGGAACAGCCCGTGGACAGTGTGGCCGCTGGGCCGTGGCAAGGGTGCTGCAGCCAGACGCCTGTCTAGGTCCTGGCTCTGCTACTCACGAGCTTTCCTGGGCTGCTGGCGGCTGGGGTCCCCAGCCTGGTTAAAGTGGGAACAGTGATAGCAATCCTACCTCCCAGGGCTGTCGGAGGGTCAGATGGGGCCGGGTATGCAAAGTCCTCCGAGCAGTGCCCAGCTGTGGTCAGCAAAAGTGACCTGGATGCCAGGAGGTGGCACCAACGGGCGAGTTGCCCGGTCAGCAGCCTGGCCAGAGTTCAGGGGTGAGGGCGGCAAGGCCGCTTCGGATGGGTCGGGAAGGCTCCTTGCACACACCTGAGATGGGGGGGCTCGTTCCAAGAGCAGGGGAGGGGCAAGGGCTCTGGGGACCCTGACCTGCAGGGGCTGAGAAGGGCCAGGTGGCGGGGGTGACGTGGGGCAGATCCGTGGGATCTGGCAATGTCTAGTGACGGGGGAGGACACGCAAGGATCACGGGAAACTACCTAATCCACAGTTCCCCAGTGACGGTAAAGATCAGTCCTGCGGGTTCTCTCTCCAGCAGGCACCTGCCGGAGTTCTGTTTGCACAACCTCCGAAGAGCGGCATGGACGCAAGGGAGACGGAAATCTCTCTCTTTCAAAATTGTTTTTTGAGAATCTGCTTTCGCAGAGTTCTTGGGTAAACAGCAGGAGAACGAGCTACGGCCTCAGCCACATCTTGAGGACAGAGTCTCATCTCCCGCGACGATCCCTTCTCCAAGGACGGCGGGAAACCGAGTCTTGGCCTGTGACAGTGTTTGGTGTCCACCTGCTGCCGCTTTTGTTATCAGCTGACAGCCGCCGCTGCTTTGCCTCTTTGCCCCCTTAGATTCAGTGAGCGACGTGGCCTCGTGGCTGGCACCCCTTCTCTTTCTGTGGGCTGCCACGCCGTCTCCCTGCTCTCTTCCCCCTTTTCCCTTCTCTCTCTCTCCTCCTCTAAAAGGATAAAGTAAACTTTTTTTTACTTTTGCATCTTTATTTCTGCACCTGTGCCTTGAACACCTACCAGTCCCTCCACCCTAACGATCAGGGGGTGTGAGCGTGAGTCCGTGAGTGTGAACAGGTGAGTGTGTGTGTCAGGGGGTCAGGGGATCAGCCTTTGCTCCGGGAGGACCGTGGGCACTGCTGGGTGCCGGGCAGTGGAGGCAGCGGCTGCAGGGGCATTTGGCTGAGGGTGAGGCAAGCTTGGGCTTAATGCACAGCTGGCAAAGGATTGGGGACCCCACGGCGAGTGTGGACCACTGTGTTGCCCTTGTCTGCGGCCTGTGCTCCCTGCTCAGCCCAGGGCCCTCTAGAGAAGCCAACGTCTGGGATCCCTCCAGGAACTCCACCCCCCACCCCCACAATCCTTTCTGGGACTGTGGCTTGTAATGGCCCGAGCTACAGGCTGGGCCAGGCCCAGGACACTGGGAGCTTTGTCTCCTTCTGGCCCTTCGGGGTAGCTTAGCTGCGGCCTGGCCTTGTCATTGTCCTCACTGGACTGGTTGTGGCCAGCTGCCCACGGCCCAGAGCACACAGCACCCCACACCCCCTTCCCTCCCCCAGGGCTCCCCCACCCTCCCAGCAGCCAGCTTTGTGGGGAACTGCATTGTTCCCAACCTGCAGATGCACAAACTGAGGCTCAAAGCAGGGAGCAGTTGTCAGGAGACCGGAGGACAGCTGGTAGCAAGGCTGGAGTCTGCCCAGCCAGGGGACAGGGCCTCTGGGAATGGCTGTGGGGGCCTCTGGGGGGCTGGAGAGGGGCCGTAGCCAAGAAACAGCTGGACCCACCTGGCTCAGGCCAACCACAGCCTCCCAGCAGGGGCCTCTTGCCTGGTCTGGCTGTCCTGGGCACTGGACACCTGCACAGGTCTGACCGGGTGGGCATCCTGTATTGGGATCCAGAGTCCCAGTCCACCCCCTGGGCGAGGCACTTGGGTTCCTGGAGTCTCGGTCTCCACAGCTGTCAGCCAATGCTGTGGGGGGGGGCGGGAGCTGGGGGGGCCCCTGCAGCCTGTCCTACTGCAGGGGTTGAGGAGCAACGCGGGTGCCAGGGCCGCGTCCAGAGCAAAGGGAGGAGGATCGAGGAGGCCGAGGGAGGGGCAGGGGCTCTGGGGGCTCCCAGCACTGGCTGAGAGGGGGTTTCTGGGGAGGCTCTGCAGAGGGGTCCCCAGCTCAGAGCAAGACCAGGCTCCACACTGGGGGGCCAGTGTCCTGGGGGACTCCTGGGTGGGCTCAGGCCTGTGTGCCACACTCCTGCAGTGCCCCACGCTGGCCCAGCAGCTGCTTTTGGACTTTCGTCGGGCCCCCCCACCCCCCTCAGGCTCAGCTCTCCCTGCTGGGCCAGGGCGGCCACCGCAGCTCAGAAGCCACAAGGACACACTGTGTGTCCCTGAGAACCGGGGCTGCAGCCCTGCCCACCTGGGCCTGCCCACTGCACTGCGGGTGCTGGCTGGGCCCAGGGTCCGCCCAGGCTGGGGACAAGCGGCCCTTTCCTTCCCAGTCTTCGGCCCAGCGTCCCAGATGCAGATGCAGGGAGGGGTGCGGGGAGCCCTGCGGCCCCGCTGGGGCGGGGGAGGCAGGCTGCTTGCCGCTGTGTGGGGGCCAGGGAGACAGCTCCCTTCCCGAGTCACGCTCCGGAAAATGAAGGAAATGGAGTTTCCATGCCATCTGTCTCCTCCTTGGGAGGAGGAGGAAGAAGAGGAGGGGAAGGAGGGGCCCAGAGCAGGGCTGCAGGGGCGGGAGGGGTGCAGCGGTGAGGGTGGGTGGCTCTTCCCAAAGCAGCTCTGGCTTCAGCTCCCAAAGGGGCCTCGGCCAGTGGGCGGGGAGGGATGCCCAGCGCCCTGCACAGCAGACCAGGCCACGCCTGGGCCCAGCTAGGAGCCCCTTAGGGACCCCCTGCCACTCCCTGGGACCTCCTGGCTCTCCTGAGCTCCAGGTGATGAGTGCCAGCCACCCTGGGTGCTGTGGGGCCCAGGTGTTCCTGTCCCCAAGGCCTCGGACCTTGGCTCCAAACTTCTGACCAGCCCCAGCCTCCCACTCCCCATAGGCCTGAGACCACTGCCTGCTGGCTACACAGTCCCGGGCAGCTGTGGGGCAAGTGGGGTGACTCTGGAGGGGACATGGCTCCTGCCTGTCCAAGCCAGGGCTGAGGCCCCCCCTTGGCCGGGGCTGGTGGGGGGAGGCCCTCCCCACTGGGCAGCCCCCGGCACACTGCCTCTCCCTCCCAGGACCAGCAATCCCCACATCATGCTATGTGCACATGGGGCCCTCGGGCCCAGGAGGGAAAGGGACTCCCCAAACCCCTTAGTGCCACCGGGGGTCTCTGCGTAGCCACCAAAAGTGGAGCTGGGCTGGATCAGTCATCTCCAGGGAAGAGTGTACCAGGCACATTTGCACAGTGGCCTTCTGTTGAGACAAAAGCTGACACGGTGCGCACAGCTGAAAGCCCTCCCGCCCCTCCTGCCCCTGCCGCTCCGGAGTGGAGGGGCTCGCAGCCAGCAGGAGCCTGGGGCGGGCTTTCCTGGGGGCAGCTCTGCTGCTGTGTGTGGCGCCTTTGGGAGCATGCAGAGGTGGCCTGCAGTGGCCAGGGTCAGAGGCCTTGCCTGGGGGGTGGGCCGATGCCGAAGGAGGAGGAGTGGGGTGGGGAGCCTGGTCAGGACGGCCGTCCCCACCTGCCTCCTGTCTCACCCCGGTCATCAACCCACCCTGGTCACGTCACCCTCTCCTCCAGGCTGGCGCCAGGTCTGCCTGCAGCTCGCAGCTCACTGTCCCTTGACTTGGGGCCTGGGAGGACGGGCAGTTCTATTCGTGAGAAAGTCCTGGGGATGGTCGGGGTCCCACCCTGCCCTGGACAGCCTGCGCGCTGCGGGGGCCAGGGAGAGCGCGATGCTGCATGTGGGAGACCCCGTCTGGAACACAGGACTCGGCTGGGAGGGCCACCGTCCCCGAGCAGGGCGGGTGCTGCGGCGAGCTGTCTGCCACGCGAGTCCCCGCTGGCCGCGCCATGTGCAGGTCCTGCGCGCTGTGTGCCTCGCTCACTTCAGGCAGCTTGAAAAATAATCTAATTTAATGTTCTCCGGGGGAGAAGCACAAAATGGGAAGGTCACTGGGCTGCTCACTTCTCCTGTGTGTCCGTCCCCTAGTCTCTGTCACCCTCAGTGCCGTCGGCAGTTGCTTCTATGTATTTGTTTGCCTTGTTTTGTTTTTAGAGAGAGCGCCTTGCTCTGTCACCCAGGCTGCAGTGCAGTGGTGTCATCACAGCTCACAGCAGCCTCTAACTCCTGGGCTCAGGGGATCCTCCAGCCTCAGCCTCCCGAGTAGCTGGGACTACAGGTGTGTGCCATGATGCCCGGCTAATTTTTAAAAATTTTTTTTGTAGAGATAAGGTCTCACAATGTTGTCCAGGCTGGTTTTGGACTCCTGGCCTCAAGGGATCCTCCCACCTTGGCCTCCCAAAGTGCTGGGATTACAGGCTGAGCCTCCACGCCCAGCCGCTTTTATGTCCTGTGCAGCAATTGCCGCTGTCACTTGCTCAAGGGTTGGTCTTCTTGGAGCCACTCAGCCACTACTGTGAGCAAAAATCTCAGGCAGTTAGGATGCGGGGTGGGGTGGATCCCGGGCCGGACTGGAGCGCAGCTCGCAGTTGGCAGTTCTGTGAGGCTCAGTCTTCCTCTGCTTTGCCCCGGTCTAGGACTTGGTCCGTTCGGATTTCGACTGGGAGCCTGGCGGGCCTTGGCCTCCCCAACTCTGAAAGGCTGCGGGAAGTTCAGTTCTGCCCCCAGAGGTGCCGGGCTCGGCTCCCGCGCTTCCTGGGCACACAGCGCCGGGGTTCTGTGCATCCTGGGGCTGGTTGGGGACCCCCCGTGTGTTTGAGGCCCGTGCAGTCTCCAATCTTGCCACTTCCCCGTGACAGTGGGAAGCTTTGCTGATTTCTTTCCCCAGCTGAGGCTCCCTGCCTGGCCACGCCCAGTCCTCTGCCCTAAGTGGCAAATGTCCCTGGGGAAAAGTCTGTGGATCACCCGCTCGTCTGGACAGTCCTCCGTTCTCTGGCATCTCAGTTCCTTATGTCCTGGTGGCCTCCACAGCTCCTGGTATCTCAGCAGTGATGTTTTTGTGGTAGGTCAGGCCCTGTCCTGCCATGTCAGCAGCGGTGGTGGTCCCTGTGGGACCTGCCCTTCCTGCTGGGAGCAGAAGCCCATTCACTGTTTCCCGTGGCTGAGGTTCGTTTGCACGCTGCTCTGCTCCCAGGGTTCAGCCTATTCCAGAGTCGAGTGGCTCCGCCACTCCCCTGCAGGCCGCGTCTGCCAGCCTCTCTGCCGTTAAGATCCGGGCAGACCGGACCGGAAAGCTTGTTCAGTGTTGAAATCACTGCTTCCCGGAAGGAGCTAAAAACACCCTTTAAAATGCGAGTCTTTTGGCCAGGTGCGGTGGCTCGTGCCTGTAATCCTAGCACTCTGGGAGGCCAAGACGGGCGGATCACTCAAGGTCAGGAGTTCGAAACCAGCCTGAGCAAGAGCGAGACCCCGTCTCTACTATAAACAGAAAGAAATTAATTGGCCAACTAAAAATATATAGAAAACATTAGCCGGGTATGGTGGCTCATGCCTGTCGTCCCAGCTACCAGGGAGGCTGAGGCAGGAGGATCACTTGAGCCCAGGAGTTTGAGGTTGCTGTGAGCGAGGCTGATGCCACGGCGCTCTAGCCAGGGCAATACAGTGAGACTCTGTCCCCCCCAAAAAAAAGATACCTGCACTCAAATGTTTATCATAGTACAATTCACAATTGCAAAGA
>CAUYRT010061304.1:0-21215 GCA_963574885.1 Lepilemur ruficaudatus
TAATGCTAATATAACTATGGAATTTAGAAGATAATGATGTGTCAATGTAGATTCATAGGTTGTAACAAATGTACCATTTTGGTGGAGGACATTGATAATAGGGGAGGCTATGCATGTGGGGTCAGGGGATTTATGGGAAATCTCTGAACCTTCTTTTCAATTTTGCTGTTAATCTAAAACTGCTCTCAAAAAGTAAAGTCTTTAAAAAAATACTTTTAAAAAATGTAGGCTTTGTGTGCCATATGATCGATCTATGCCACGAGTACTCAACTCTGCCATTGTGCAAAACAGCCATAGACTATAGATAAACAAACAGACATGAATGTGTTACAATAAAATTTTATTCATAAAAAACAATCTTTGGGCCATATTTGGTTCATGAGCATAGTTTGCCAACCCCTGCTCTATATACACTTGAACTTGGTTTGTCTCTCTGGTTCTTGGCCCTCCATGCTGCTCTGGGTATGAACTATCCCTATCATAAGCACCCTGCCCCAGACGATTTGATTGGTGTTGAGGATACCATAGAAGAGGAGGATTTAGGCAAAACTCATCATGTCCAAAAATGAAAGTTATCACGTTCCGCCACCAAAGCTGCTCTTCTCACAATAGCCCCTATTATGGCAATTGGCAGCATTGTTTATCCAGGCATTGAAGATAGAAATCTGGTTGCTAGCTTTGATTTATCTCACTCCTCACCTGCCAATTGGTTGACAAATTCTGTTGGTTCTCTCCCCAGAACACTATTACATCTGCCCCCTCCACTTCATCCCCTTAACCCCTGTCTTAGACCCAGGCTCTTATCACCTCTTGATTAGACTACTGTAATATCTTTCAGCAAGACCAGATTATTTTCAGTACCCCAAATATGCTGTAATATTGCACATCTTTGCCAATAAATATTTCCCTTTGCCCAGAAACCTCTCCTTCTTAAATCCCAACTCAGCCTTTCTCTTTCACATTTAATCATTGCCTCCTCCTCAAGGCTACTTGGTTTAAATAGTATGCCCTTGATAATTCCAAGATATATGTTCCAAGATCCCCAAATTCATGAATAATGAAACATTAAAGTATCTACATCAGAATCTTAGGGCTCAAATAATTAATCAGGCTTTTAAATATTGTAACTGAAATGAACTCTGCATTTCATTACACAATGACTTTAGCAACATCAACCATAAAGTTAACTTAATCCGAAAACAAACAATAAAACTCTTATCACTTCAGCAAGTTTATTGCAAATATAGCCATAAATAAAGAAGGGAGAGCAACCTTGTAGAAATCCTTCCTCCCATACGGTAGTCACACAATGCAAATCAAACATGGGTTTCAGCAAAATAACCAATTTTTTCATGTATCAGACCTTTGGAAAACATTGAAGCAGTGTCAAATCCATAAACACCAAGAGCCTACCTACTTCTCTTATTATACTTGTGTCAATGAACACCTGTTGCCAATGAGAACATGAGTTTCTTGGGGACAGGTCCCCTGTCTTGTCATTCTTTTTATATTAATACCAAAGTTGACCTAACAGAAAGCAACTACTTCAAAAACATTTGGCAATTGGCTTCCAGGCCATTTTCATCTCCAAAATCCTGCCAGTTCTACAATAACACATCTCTGATGTCACTCCATTACTCCAGAACCTTTGATGGCTGTTCATAATCTGCTTCGCAGGACTATGTCCCCACATCCTGGCAGGGCGTATAAGTCTCCACACCATGGCCTCAGTTTATACTCCCAGTCTCATGCTCAGCCTCTCCTCTTCACACACTTTCCTCAAGCTGCATTAGCTGTTCCCGGAATACTTTTGAACTTCCATTACTTCATGCCTTTGCAAATGCTGCTTCCTCTGTCTGAAAGTTCCTGCCCATCTCACTTGCCTGGAGAACCCTAATTTATTAATAAAGCTCAGCTTAAATATCACTACCTTGTAGCTTTCCCTGACCACTCCCAGAATCACTGTCTCCTTCATTTGTCTTTCTGTACCAATGTGTTTGTCCTGAAAATATGCTAAGGCAACTCTGCGGGGAGGGAAGGAGAGGGAAGGAGGGAGTGCCATGTCAACGGACTTACCCAAGCAGCGACTGCGGCACTGGGGCACTACGTGTTAAGCATAGAGTCCAAGCAGCAGTGGGAGGATGGAGCTGATGACCTTTGTGTCCAAAGACGCTACGGTGCGCGTCTTTCACACTGCGTGCACGTGTACTCGCGTGTGTTTGTGTGTGTGTAAGGGTGTGGGGGGGCAGTAAGGGGAGGGAGAGACAAAGAGACGGAGACAGAGAGAGACGGAGATAGAAGAGAACAGGGTGGACGCAGCGCTGTGAGAGCAGATGGGCGGACCCACATTTCGTCCGCTTTACAGTTTTGCGGCGGTCCAGCCCGCATGTGGAGCTGAAGCGAGGGCTGGGGGGTGAGAGGGGGAAGCGGAAAGGGGAGGGGCTGCACTCCTTCGGTGCGTGCCCAGCCTCGACTGCCTGGCCTGACGGACCACCGTCCGCTCCAACAGGGCCAGCTCCTCCACGCCGTGACTCGCGGCGACTGTGCCAGGCCGGACGCACTCAGCCTCGCAGCCCCACAGGTGGCATCCGCCGGGCGAGACGGTTCCCGCCAGGCTAGGCAGTGGAGCGCCGCACAGCGCGCCTTCCCGCCTCCCAGCCGCCGCCCGAGCAGTTCCGACCCGGCGCCAGCAGGCCTGGTCGGTCGATCTTCGAGCCGAAGATGCGGCGGGGTTGGAAGATGGCTCTGTCCGGGGGGCTACGGTGCTGCCGCCGGGTACTCTCCTGGGTACCAGTGCTTGTGATTGTCCTCGTCGTGCTCTGGTCCTACTATGCCTACGTCTTTGAACTCTGCCTGGGTAAGTGGGGCCGGGCACCTGAGGTGGGGAAATTATGCTCCGGCATAATCGTCCACCCTACCCTTCACACTGGTGTCCCCTGTGTTCTCAGCCCTCACTCTGCGGTTTTCCTTTCCTTCCTTGGAGAGCTCCCTGTCTCCAGCCTCTGGCTTCCCACAGTATTTCCTGGACCCTCCCACGAGGGTCCCACCATGTCGCCATCGCCTCCCACTTAGGGTTTCTTATTTCCTTCCCCTACCCACAATAATTTCCTGGCGCTTCCCACTAGGGCCCCCTTTTCTCACGCAGGGCAACCACTTGCGCCTTGTGCTCTCGTTCTGGGAGTCCCCACCCTACCTAATTGGGGAAACAACATACCCCGTGTCCTTAAACTGCCCGCTCACAGTACCAATCCCACCAGTACATCCAACGAGGAGGCCCACCGTTTTCCCTCCCACTAGAATCTTACTAGGATTCCGTAGTAGGGACTCCCTACTAAGAATCCCAAAATATTTCCTGTACTCTCTTCATAGCTCTCCTTTTACCCACACTGAGTTGCACCCTTTTCCCACAGTCCTGTCACACTGGCTGAAGTGCTTCATATCTTCACCCACTTGTGACCCCGCAGTATACCCTGTTCCACCTCACTGTTGTCTCCCCATTTCACATAGTGGTAAGCCCCTCATTCTCTTTCTGTGTGGGTTCTCCTCATTTTCTCGTCTTCTTTAACGCAATGGGGGTTCTACAATACATCCTTTCCCTTCACACTAGAGCCCCTGATTTTTATCACACTGAGGTTCCCTTCAGTCTCCTGCCTTCCTGCTTGGAGGAGCGTTTAACTCCTTCCCATTAGGGGCCCCGCATTATTTTCTGACACCTCATACCCGTGACCCTGCATTTGTCATGTGATGATCCTGCCTTTTCCCCTGTCTTCTCCCTCTGCAGAGATCTCTACCCTCCCGCAAGGTTCCCACAATCTCTCTCATACATCATCAAAGGGCCACTACTTTTCCAATCGTGATTCTTCCTTGTTATCTTTTCTGGGAAACGTACTCCCCACCTCCTGCAGATCTCTTCCACTGTTAGCCCCACATTCTGCCCTCCTCTAAATTTGGAGTTTCTTATTATTTCCTCTTACTCCTCCCTAGAATTACATTTGTTCCCTGTCTTCTCAAACTGAGGAAATCCCATTCTTTCCCACCAGGGTTTCTAATATTTTCTATCCCTCCCAATGGAAATATCATTTCTTGCTCCCTCTCATTAGAAAACCCCTTTTATAACTCTGTGATCTTCCCATGTACCCTGTCCTGTCACACTAGGAAGTGCTCCATCCCCTCCTTATTTATAAAATAGTTCCCACAGTGTAGCTTGTGCATTCAAACTCAGAATTCCACAAAATTTTCCAACACAAATCTCAAGTTCCTCCCCTATATATTTCCCCTTGGATTCCCCCTAGTCACCCATCCTTATCACTAAAGGCCTTGCAGTGTTCTCATCAACTCACAATGCAATTTTCATATTATATCCTGTCTTGTTACAACAGGACCCCTGCTTTTCTCACAGTAAAATCTCCCTTACGTTCGTTCATCTTCTCACACTGAAGAATCCTCGTCTCTTCTCAAAAGAGATTGCACTAATATTTATTGTCACTTCAACACTAGAATACCACTGCTGGGATCTTTAAACATGTGACCTACTATGTGTCCTATTCGTTCAGTGTGGGACTGCAGTATATTTTTACTCCCCTCACATTAGCACTCCTATCCTATTGGACATCTCCTCCCCTCACTCCCATGTTCTTCTAAGACTATTTATTTATTATTTCAAAGTATTATGGGGTACAAATGTTTTTGGTTACAGGGATCACTTTTATAATGCTTGAGTCGGGGTTAAAAATGTGCCCGTCACCCAGATAGTATTCATTGTACCCATTAGGTAGGTTCCCACCCATCCTCTCCTCCCCTTTCCCACCTACTTGATTTCCATTGAGTGCACCGGTGTGCTCATCAGTTAGTTCCAAGGTAATAGTGAGTACCTGGGGTGTTGGTTTTTCCAATCTTTAGATGCTTGACTTAGGATAATGTTCTTCAGTTCCATCCAAATTGTTTCAAAAGGCATTAAGTCATCCTTCTTCATGGCTAAGTAGTATTCCATGGTATACATATACCACATTTTATTAATCCACTAATGAATTGATAGGTATTTGAGTTGATTCCACATCTTTGCAATTGAGAATTGTGCTGCAGTAAACACTCAAGGGTGGGTGTCTTTTTGATCAAATGACTTCTTTTCCTTTGGGTAAATACCCAGTAGTGGGATGGCTGGATCACATGATAGGTTGACTTTTAGTTCTTTGAGGAATCTCCATACTATTTTCCATAGAGGTTGTGCTCATTTGCAATACCACCAAGTTCCTTTCTTCCTGCATCCACCCCAGCATCTATTGTTTGTGGATTTTTTCATAAAAGCCATTCTGACTAGAGTAAGGTGATATCTCACTATGGTTTTAATTTGCATTTCCCTGATTATTAGTGTCATTGAGCATTTTTTCGTATGTTTATTGACCATTTGTCTTCTTTTGAGAAGCTCTGTTCATGTCTTTTGCCCGCTTTTTAATGAGGTTATTTGATTTTTTTTCTTGCTGACTTGCTTGAGTTCTTTGTAGATTCTGGTTATTAGTCCTTTATCAGATGTATAGTTATGAATATTTTTCCCATTGTGTAGGTTGTCTATTTTCTCTGTTCATTATTTCTTTGGCTGAGCAGAAGCTTTTTAATTTAATCAAGTCCCATTTATTTATTTGTGTTGTTGCTGTGATTGCCATTGGGGTTTCTACATAAATCAAGATCCTTTTATTTTTTAATACCAGACTCTTCTCACCTGACAAATTATGGTGGGGGTGCTGCTTTTTTCAATCCCAGGCCTTGACTCCAATTATAATTTCCTTCTCTTACATACTTAGAAAGCAACAGTCTACCCTAGGTAGATTGGAATGAGCTAGAGAGGAAGGAGATGACCCTCTTTTCCAATATAGAACTCTCTTTTAATAAATTCTGCATCAGAGTTTGAACTTCTCTCACTTCCTTCTTAGAGATATTATAGAAAATACAGAAAGAGCTCTTAAAATAAATTTCATTAGTTGCCTTCATAGATACAAGTTTAGACTATTTTTCTTTTTCATCACTGTCTGGTATTGAGATGCATTAAACAGACTTTGCAATGACTGAGGCATTTTCTATTCTCAAACCTCACCATTTTGGCTTTTTTGGATGATTAATTGAAGGATCAAAAGTTGAACTCCATTATTATGGTATGGACATTGCTCCTAAGATCAAAGCCATATTGTAAGCATTATTAAACATATATTTGAGTTTCTCAGTATTGACTCACATAAATTTTGCCAAGAAATCTTTTAAACATTAATAATGATAATACCTAACACTTACATAGTGTTTACTCTGTGCAAAAAAATATTCTAAGTATTTTCGATATATTAACTCTGTATAAAATTGATTTAATCCTCACAATAACTATATGAGGCAGGCACCATTACTGTCCCCATTGTACAGATGTGTAAACTGAGGCACAGATGAGCAAACTGAAGTAAAGACCAACTTAGAATCACATCTCTAATCATCGGGGAAATGGAAATCAAAACTACAACGAGATACTACTTATCCCCAGTGAGAATGGCCTTTATCACAAAGTCCCAAAACAATAAATGTTGACGTGGATGTGGAGACACAGGAACACTCATACACTGCTGGTGGGACTGCAAACTAGTACAACCTCTGTGGAAAGCAATATGGAGATACCTCAAAGAGATACAAGTAGAATTACCATTTGATCCAGCAATCCCATAACTGGCATCTACCCAAAAGAACAAAAGACACTCTAAAAAAGACATCTGCACTCGAATGTTTATAGTGGCACAATTCACAATTGCAAAGATGTGGAAACAACCCAAGTGCCCATCAATACATGAGTGGAGTAATAAAATGTGGTATATGTATACCATGGAGTACTATTCAGCTATAAGAAACAATGGTGATCTAGCACCTCTTGTATTATCCTGGTTAGAGCTGGAACCCATTATACTAAGTGAAGTGTCCCAAGAATGGAAAAATAAGCACCACTTGTACTCACCATTAAATTGGTTTCACTGATCAACACCTAAGTGCACATATGGGAACAACATTTATCGGGCGTCGGGCAGATGGGAGGGGGGAGAAGGGGATGGGTATATACATACATAATGAGTGCGGTGTGCACCGTCTGGGGGATGGACATGCTTGAAACTCTGACTTGTGGGGAGACGGGGCAAGGCAATATACGTAACCTAAACATTTGTACCCCGGTAATATGCTGAAATAAAAAAAAAGACCAAGTTAGAATCAGTGTAAATAATCAGCTTTCTATAAGTTCTTATTTAGTCATATAATGTTAAAAGCTGAAAAGAAGCTTAGGACTTATTTATTTTGTTTTATTTAACATACTTGCATAGTATTTACTACACGCCAGGCACTGTTTCTAAGGGACTGCATGCGCGCACGCACACACACGTACGCTCACATACATTCACACACTTAATCCTTGTAACAATCTTACAAGATACATACTATTATTATGCCCAGTTTGCAAACAAGTAAACTGAGGAACAGACAGATTAAGTAGCTTACCTAAGGTCACAGAGTTAGTAAATGGCCACAACCCTGGTAGTATGGCTCCACAGTCCTTGCTTGTAACCACCACACTATTTTAACACCCTGTTTCCTTTCAACTAACACAAAGGTAAAAATTTGTGACTCACAGGCCAGATGTAGCCTGCAGATGTATTTTGTTTGGCCTGCACTGTGTTTTCCTAACATTTTGTATTAGTTACTGTTATTTAAAAGTCAGGAGAATAAGGAAGCCTTGACTTCCAATTCTGGCTTCACCAGTCTATCCTGTCATTATCATTCTACAATCTGTTAAGTTAACGAGCAACCTGGGTTTCAAAAAGATTAAATCAAATTTTCGTAAAGTCACACATTTAGTGAATAGTGGAGAGTTGGGTGTCAAGGCTGCCTGATACCAAGGCCATGCCTTTTCTAGCACAACCAAATTAAAAGAGTAGAGTTTCAGTGTGACTCAAAAAGTAATATTAAGGACCTAACTTCTTTCTAGGAATAGAACCTGATGTCATTTTCCCTAATGTCAAATTAGAGCTGAAACCAAAAGTGATATTTTTGTCCTATAATTCTTGGAGTTTGAATTCTGCCAGTTACTAGCCAGGAGGCAAGTTACCCAATCTCTTTCAACCTCGGTTGCCTCACATGTGCCTTGCTTATACGGTTGTTCCTTCATACCACAAATACTTGCTTAGCACTTACTATATGCCAAGTATTACTGTAGTGAGTTTTAAATAGCATGGTCCCTAAAAAGCATGAATCACAGTTCACAGCGCATTTTAAGAGCTCATTAGATAGTAACTTGCTATTACTCTTATTAATAAGGGTATAAAGGATTCTTCTTGACTCAGGAAAACAAAATGCTTGGACTTTTAGAGAGGGAAGAAAGTAATAATATCCATTTTATTGGAATAAAATTTACATAACATAAAATTAACCATTTTAAAGTGTTTACTTCAGTGCCAGTTAGTACGTTCACAATGTTGTGCAACCATCACCTCTATGTAATTCCAAAACGTTTTTGTCAACCCAAAAAGAAACCTCATAATTATTAAGCAATCACTCCCTGTTCCCCACCACCAACCCCTAGTCCCTGCCAACAAAACCATTAATCTGCATTTGTCTGTATGGATTTACCTATTCTGTATGTTTTATATAAATAGAATCATACAATATGTGTCCTTTTTTGTCTGGCTTCTTTTAATTAGCATAATATTTTCAAGATCCACCCACACACTGTAGCATGTAGCAGTAATTTATTCCTTTTTATGGCTGAGTAATATTCTATCATGTATACCACGGTTTGTTTATCCATTTACCTGTAGATGGACATTTGGGCTGTTTCCACCTTTCATCTATTCTGAATAGTGGTGTTATGAACATTCGTGTACAAGTATTTGTTTTGAGTATCTGTCTTAAATTCTTTTGAGTATGTCCTAGCACTCTGGGAGGCCGAGGCGGGCGGATTGTTTGAATTCAGGAGTTCAAGACCAGCCTGAGCAAGAGTGAGACCCTGTCTCTACCAAAAATAGGAAGAAATTAATTGGCCAACTAAAATATATAGAAAAAATTAGCCAGGCATGGTGGCGCATGTCTGTAGTCCCAGCTACTCGGGAGGCTGAGGCAGGAGGATTGCTTGAGCCCAGGAGTTTGCGGTTGCTGTGAGCTAGGCTTTTAAAAAGACGTACATCTATGGTCAATTGACAATCATTGACAGTTATCAAGACTTTTTTAAATCTTTAAAATCTTTTTCTATTTTTTTTCTTTTTATTGCAGCATATTATGGGGGTACAAATGTTAAGGTTGCGTACATTTCCCTTGCCCCTCTCCCCGCTAAAATCTTTTTCTAGTAGTCCAATGCCTGGACTTCCTCATGGACAGTTTCTATTAATTTCTTTTTTCCTGTTAATAGGCCATACCGTTTTGTTTCTTTGCATGCCTTGTAATTTTTCGTTTAAAAACTGGGCATTTTGACTTTTATAACATGGCAACTCTGGAAATCAGTTTCACCTCCTTCCCGGGGGTTTGTTGTTACTGCTTGTCATAAATTGTTTGCTTGTTTTGTGACTTTACTAACCTATATTCTAAGAACTGTATTCTTTGTTGTGTATGGTCTCTGAAGTCTCTGTTCCTTAAACCTGTAGTCAGTTAGTTTGGCAGAGATTTTATGAATACCTGAAGTAAAAAAAAAGCAGAAAAGAGGAAAAAATGTACTTTCCAGGCTTTGCAGATTGGCTCTATATTGGAGTACTTCTTCAACCCCTTAGCCAGGCTCTTTGTAATTGTACCTTAACCTTCACTCCTTGCGCAGTGCCTGAAGGCCAGCTAGAAGTGAAAGCTAAAGGTTTTTTCAGGCCTTTTCTAAGCATGCATCCCGTCTTGGTTGTGTGCGTGCACTTCTCAGTTCTGTAGTACACATGGTAGCATTTAAATTCCTTCATTCCCCCACCTTTGTTAACCTTTTTCTTCCCAGGCTTTTTGGTCTGTCTATTGCCAACTGTTGTCCCTTTCCCCAAACTGCTATAGTCAATACCTGTCCCCTTAAGTGCTTCTGACAAAAACCACCCAGGAGGCTGCCCCATCCCTGGAAATACTCTGAGTCACACAAAACACAGGGAAGCCTTTGCATTGGTCTTTGAGTGAGCTACCAGATGGGCGAGGCTCACAACCACTGCTCTTTGAGAGTATGGTCCTTATTGCGCCCTCTGGTACTGGAAACCTGCACC
The DNA here is from genome assembly GCA_963574885.1 of Lepilemur ruficaudatus. Classification (NCBI taxonomy): domain Eukaryota; kingdom Metazoa; phylum Chordata; class Mammalia; order Primates; family Lepilemuridae; genus Lepilemur; species Lepilemur ruficaudatus. The sequence continues at coordinate 10,233 of CAUYRT010061304.1, forward strand.
ACGAATGTGGGCTGCCGTCCTCACAGCCTCTGCTGAGCTAGGATGTGGAGGGTGGTAGGCAGCCTATTTTAAATGTCACAACATTCTCTTACTACAAAGCAACAGCTCTTTTCTTCACCAAGTCTTTCCCCCTGGTTGTTGTAAGATTTTTACTAGATTTCAGAGTTCTGCAAATGTTCAATCTGACAGTTTTTTCCAGCTTATTAGTTGCTTTTGGGGAGGGATGGCAGTCCCGAATTCCCTACTCTGTCATTTCAGATGACCAACAGTATCCAGTTTGAGATTAAAAAATAAAAAGGTCCAGGAAATAATTCTACTCAAAAGGAAGAAATTCATCAAGGAGAGTCAGAAGAAATGAAAACCGTAAAGGCAAAAACCCAAAAGGAACATTTTCTAGAAATCAAGTTTCTACAGAAGTAAAAGCTGTCCATTCAACCCTATATGAATCATGGTATTACCACATCTAAAATATTTTTATATTGTTCACATGTCAAACAATTAAATGTATCACACCTGACTAATAGGGTATCATACCAAGCTTCTAAAATACTTCCAATTGTTCTTAAACCTGGCTGATAAGCAGAATCACCTGCTGAATTTTTTTAAAATACAAATTCCTGTACTTCCACTCAGAGACTTGTTAAGTGAAGGGAGCCTTGGAATCTGTATTTTTATCTTGCTTCCTAAATAATTATTAGGATAATCTAGATTTGAGAATGACTGCCTAAAAGGTAAATGAGTGGCTAATATAAGTAACTTTTTCAGAGGAATAAATGAAAACTAGCATGATTAGCTTGCTTTTGACAGCAGAGAACACTCAGAAATGAATCTCAGTTCCCTATTTCAAATTCTGTTCCCTCTCCTAACCTAGAATCTAAGAAACATCTAAGGGAAAAAGTGGGAATCCAAGTTATTCATTTTGACATTGAGTGAATTATTTTTAAACTATCATATGTAATTTTGGGAATCCATAACATTTTTTAATCAGAATTGTTTTGTCCTAAACTATTGCAAAACCTCACTGAACAATTCACCTTTCTCAGAAAAATGATATAAATAACAATAATCGAGTACTCATGTGTAAAACACCCATGTACTTCACACATATTTTATCATTTAATACTTATAACAACCTGATAACATAAATAATTTTATTCTTATTTGACAGATGAGGAAACTGAGGCACAGAATGATTAAATAACTTGCTTAAGGTCACAGAACAAGTAGGTGTCAGAATATGAATACATACCAAAGTGTATGCTGTATATCATTACAATAAACTCCCTCCCCAAACATGTTATTAACTATTAATAAAAGAGAACTTCATTCTGTAAGTGAGCACTCATCTCACTGGACTCTTAATATTTTCAAACTTCCCACCCTCCTTTCACAAGTCCTTTTGAACTACACTAATTCAGTAGCCACTAGCCACATGTGGCTATTAAACACTTGAAATGTGGCATCTGAATTAAGACGTGCTGGAGCATATAATACACACCAGCTTTCAAAAACATAATGTTATATATATATATATAATATCTCATTAATAATTTTATATGATAACATGTTGAAAATATTTTGATATGTTGGATTACATAAAATATATTATTAAAAGTAATTTTACTTGTTTTCTTTTAACTTTTTTAAATGTTTCTACTAGGAAATTTAAACTACCTGGCTCACATTATATATCTGTTGGACAGCATTGCTGTAGAGTTTCTTCCATGTCCTTTCTATGATTGTTGACCTTCCACATATAGCCCCAAATTAGGCTTATTCTACCCATACCCTTCTATGGCCCGTACAATATGCATCTACTTAAAGGAGGTGATGAGATATGCTTTGGTTTTAACACAAGTTGTCTGTGATGAAAAGCCATTTCATATCCTCCATCCTTCCATAACTTTTCTCTATACCTAGCTGCCAAGAATCAGTGAATAGACGAGAGAAAAAAGGAAAGACAGTGCGAAATGCATTTGGTGGCAACTCCAGTCTTTTAACTCCCCAGTAGCGAACTGAAATTTTGAAGAAACACAGCAGGTGTGATTATATGTATCACCACATCACTCTGTAATCATGCATGGCAAGTTACCCACAGAATGGCTAAATGTACACTTACCTAAGATTTGCATTAAGTATTCATTTTGTAAAAGTTTAGTGTAACATTTTCATTTTAAATGTGACTGAATTATTTTAGCCTTTTCCATTAACAGGACAAAAGGCAACATTAGAAAAATAAAGGAAAGGCAGAACTACCAAGATAAGTGCCACAGTCTTTTAGGATAAAGGCCCCCTTTCTTCCTCAAAAGTATGCAACGTCCAACAGGGAAAATTGCAAGAAAATATTTTTCCCTTAGACTTATTGACTTCTTACAGAATTTCAGGTATGAAAAAAACTTTAAAAGTAAAGTCCACTGCCAAACTAACATCCGAATGTCCTCTACAACATTTTCAAGTGTTTGTCGTGGAAAACACTCCTTCCCAAGGCTGTTGGTCATTGTTGTTGTCATTTTTCACCATTTTTACCATTTTTTCTTATATTCAGCTAAAATGTGTTAACCCATAGCTTTTACCCCTTGGTTCTGTCCTGTGCTCTGCTCTTGGATTATATAAACCAATCATACTTGCACATGAGAGTCCTGTCATTACTTAAAGATAGTTGTCTTCCACCTGGAGAATTCACTGGTTCCCACTCATTCTTCTGTATACACGTTGTCTCATCCTAACATCTACAAGTACTAGGTGATCTTCCCTCACCCACAATGCTGTAACAGGTGACTAAGCAAATGGGAGTTAGGACTTCCATCTCTTGTTAGAACAAGTGTTCAGCCCGAGGTGGAAGGAGATGTACTAAACAGCAATTTATCAGCTACTCTTGATTAATACTGGTCTTCAAGCAACTCTGCTCTCTCTCAATTTTAAAGAGATGTTGTTAGCCCGATTAAGGGCCTATTGAAATCAATGCAGTCATACAACATGCATATATAAAATCACAAAGTCCCAGGCTGACCCATCAAGGCTTCTTGTTTACCCTTCTATTGTATCGTCAAAGTAGAGTATGTGCCTCTTTCAAGCATTCTTAACCAGGATTCCTTAACTGGAAAAAAATGAATTAGTATCAGTCTGTACGCAGGTTTATTAGAAAAAAAGAAGAAAACATCATCTGGTCAGATTTTTAGCACAGACAAAATGTAACCGTTTTAACAATGTCCATTCAAATGATCATTAAAAGGAGAATTTTTAAAGACTCAACAAAAATGACCAGCATATGAAGAGAAAGAGAAAATATGACTGATGAAGTGCCTAAGGAAATAGCCCCTAGAACATAGTTGCATTCTGTTTGGATTTTTTCCCCATTTTTCTGATTCTTAAATGTTGATTGTTTTGTATGAAAACCATCTTAATTAAACAGCTTACTAAGATTGAGACATATGCCTCATAAATTATTTACCTTAACACCTAGGACAAATGCACACGCATAGTAAAGACAGGTAGGCCTTAGTTTGTACAAATGACATTCTGAACAAAAGTTATGTCTCTATCACAGTAAGCCAGCGAAGAATGATTGAGGGAGGTAGACATAGTATGTGGAAAAAACCCTGGAGGCTGGAATCTAGTCCCAACTCTAACACTAACTTGTTTTATCACCTTAGGCAAATCATACTCTAGTCTGTTTTTCCCATCCACAAAATGAGATAGATAAATCAGATAATTGCTAAAATTCTTTCCATTTCTGATACTCTGTGAAATCTTAGTTAAAAGGTAATAATAATTAGTATTCATTAAGTACTTGTGTATTACTAGATACTCTGCTAAGCAGTATTTACATGTATTAACTCAATTCTTAAGGAACCTTGTGAGGTAGATACTGTTAGGAAGGTTAAGGAACTTGCCCAGGGTCACAAAATAGCGCAACTTCTAACCCAGTCTAACTTCAGAACTGGCATGCAACATCCGCACTGTATTACCTCCAAATGTACAAGAGAAACTTGGTATTTAAAGACATCCTAAAGTGAATACTTTGGGGAAGTAATCATCTCCTAATTTACCAGCTTTTAAGTTCTTACTGCTATGTTATATAGCTTGAGTGTTTCTATTTGTTGGATTTTTTTTTTTAAAAATCAGGTTATACCCTGTGTTTGTTAAATAAGTAGATATTCTTGATTACTAACGGTTTAAGATGAAGAAAGGCAGCAAAAGATGGAATTTAATCATCCTTGCCTTTCCACATCTTTGGCTGGTGGTTTCCTAAAGTACCATCATACAAATTGCTCAGAAATGATGCTGTGGAAAATGAGTTAGAAAAGACATTTTTAAATATATCTAATTTTGATCTCTTTCTCTCCCCTCTCACCTTTCCCACAGTGACTGTTTTGAGCCCAGCAGAAAAAGGTAAGATAATGTTGTAAATTGTATTGGTCAGGACTGTATCCTTCTTTCTATCTAAAAGCAAATTACATAAAAGCCTCTAGTAATTGAGCATAAAAGCCTAATTGAGCAACTTCCCCAGGAATACACTTAGGTAAATGGCAAGTTTAGGATGACAGACAGTTTTCAGGAAGCTTACCTGGAAATAGAGCAGTGCATAATACAGCAAGGTTGTTGTTATAGTTGTCTGTATAAAAGCGATTGGAAATTACCAAGATTTATGGTAGAGAAGGACACAGGTAACCACTCTGTCTGCCATAGTGACCTTAGGCTCTTTCTTGGTTTGTCACCGTTGTCCTAGATATCTTGCCTTTCTGTCCAATCCATCCTCTCTTCAAGGGATGGAGTAAGGGCCCCCCGGGGGACTTTAAAGGCTAACTCCTTCACCATCACAGTTCTAGTATATTTACAGTGCTCCTCTCCACTCCTCACCATCACCTTGGCTTGACCTGCAGTTTATACTACCTTTCTAAAGAGATTGAGGCATTTTCCATTGAAAAAAGTAAAAGCTAAGCATGAGTCTTAACAATCTATAGCTTTATGTTATTTTATCAGTAACAGTCATGAGTATTTATGTAGCCACTTTATATAGCCACTTTTAATTCTCACTTCATGGAAATTAATTGTTATAATTCATTAACCTACCTAGCATCCATATTATGCTGTTTTAAAGCTCTAGTTTGCTATTAGTCATTTAACAGAGGCGTTGACTATAGAGGCAACAGAGTGGAATGGTTGGGAGATAGTAGACAATAGTATTTAAAAGTGTATGTTCTGGACTTGAAGTGTCTGAATTCAGGTCCTGGCTCTGGGCCAGGTGTGGTGGTGCACGCCTGTAATCCTAGCACTCTGGGAGGCTGAGGCTGGAGGATCCCTTGAGATCAGGAGTTTGAGACCAGCCTGAGCACAAGCGAGACCCCATCTCTACAAAAAATAGAAAAATTTGCCGGGTGTGGTGGCATGCACCTGTAGTCCAAGCTACTTGGGAGGCTGAGGCAGGAGGATCACTTGACCCCAGGAGTTTGAGGTTGTAGTGAGCTATGATGATGCTTCTGCACTCTATCTGTCTCATATATATATATATATAATATATATATCCTGGCTCTGCAATTTCCTATTAAATAATTTTACCTCCTTGTGCCCAATTTTATTCATCTGTAGAATTGAAATAATAATACTACTCATTTCATAGAGTTGTGAAAATATAACAAGTTAATGCATGTAAAGCACTTAGAACAGTGGTGAAGAAAGTACATACTGATGACTCAATAAAGATTTGCCACTATGATTATAGTGTTAGAGCAAGTCTTGAATTGCCTCTTATTCGTGTGCGTGGTTCTTAAGGTCAGAGATCATCTACTGTATAAAAATATTATTAATAGATAATTATAAATAAATATTTTCCAGAAGACACTTTCAAGACGAGTAGAGGCTTAGATGATGCTCTATCACAATAGGAATAATAATACAATTTATTGTGCCAAGTACTGTGCTAAGTATTATTATATATATTATATCCTTCAATATTTACATCAACATAATGATGTAGATACTCATATCCATTTTATACAGAGCAAAACTGAAATTTAGAGAAATTAAGTAACTTATTCCAGTTCATTTAGCTAGTAAGTGGTAGGATTCAAACTCAGAACCGTCTGACTTCAAAGCTCTTGCACCTATCCAAACTTATACTTGTATTTTACTTTACTTTTATTTTATTTACTTTTTAGGGTGGGGTCTTGCTATGTTGCTCAGGCTGGCCTCCATCTCTTGGGCTTAAGCGATCCTCCCATCTTAGCCTCCTGAGTACCTAGGACTACAAGCGCTTGCCGTTGCACCCACCTTATATTTTACTTTTCAATGTACAACTCCTAAGTTTGCTTAGCTGAGCTCTTTACTCAGAAACTTGATGCTCAATTGCTATTTTTTCCAGTGTCCAAAGTACCATGTCTTTATTTTTATATGTGTTATTAGTAAACTCAACTACACCAATGTGGGGTGTCATTTGTCAGCCCAATTCAGTTCAAAGCCTTCCTGATGGCATCAATCCATTTACCAGGATTTGAGTTCTCTAGGAGATTGTTACTACAATGTATGATCTCTATGGTCTCTTTTGACTTTAGGATTCTGTGATTCCAAAGCACTTCCCTCCTGGTAGTTCTTATATTTATCAACACAGTAAAGAATAAGATTAGGGTTTGCTTCTTCCTTCTGCAGCAGGGCATAATGGGACCAAGCACAAGATTTATGCAACAGAAGATCTGTGTTGGAGTCCCAGCTCTATCATTTACTAACTCTATGACCTTTGGAAAGTGCCTCAACTTTCTGAACCTCAATTTCTATAAAATGAGACTAATTTAATAACATCTTACAATTTTATTGTAAGCTAGTGAAAGTATATAGCACTAAACTGCTTTGTAAATGTTAAATATTAACAATCTCAGTTGTTACTTTTTTATATGTCAGGGTCTTAGAGACAGTGGAAGCCATAAACAAAAACAGTATTCAATTATAACAAAAAATTCAAAGGTTTGACTTGTAAAGAACTTCTGAATGGTAGGGCAGATTACTAAGTACTGTGGATTCCCCTTTTCAGAAAGTATCAGACACATGTACTCACCATCAAATTGGTATTAACTGATCAACAGTTAAGAGCACATATGGTAGTAGTAACATTCATTGGGTGTCGGGCAGATGGGAAGGGGGAGGGGGGATGGGTATATACACACTTAATGGGTGTGGTGCACACTATCTGGGGGATGGACACGCTTGAAGCTTTGACTCGGGTGGGGCAAAGGCAATAAATGTAACCTAAACATTTGTACCCCCATAATATGCTGAAATTAAAAAAATAAATAAATAAAAAGAAAGTATCAGACACCCAACTATCTGACATAAATCAGTGAGCCTTGGCTAGAAACAGACCAATAGGCTAATGACTATCTGAGGTCCCTTCTAACCTTGTGAATCTGTGACTTGTTTAAACTATGCTGCACTATTAAAGTAGAACACAATACAGTATATGACTGTCAGTAGGAACATTATTTGCCAAAGTCAAGGAAAATACAAGGCAAAGAAATGAAATCCTCAAAACACATGACCTTTCATTAATCTCCAAAGCTTAAGGAAACCATAGTCAAACGTACTGCAAAAGTTTTCCCATTTCTTGTCTACTTAATGGCTCTTGTTACCGGGTTGAAGAGTGTCTTTCCAAAATTGATGTCTACCTGGAGCTTGTGAATGTGACCTTATTTAGAAATAGGGTCTTTTGGCCGGGCACTGTGGCTCATGCCTGTAATCCTAGCACTCTGGGAGGCCAAGGCGGGCAGATTGTTTGAGCTCAGGAGTTCGAGACCAGCCTGAGCAAGAGCGAGACCCCGTCTCTACTAAAAAAAAACCCAAAAAACAGAAAGAAATAAGCTGGACAACTAAAAAATATATATATATATATACATATATATATGTATATATATATAAATTAGCCGGGCATGGTGGCACATGCCTGTAGTCCCAGCTACTCAGGAGGCTGAGACAGGAGGATCGCTTGAGCCCAGGAGTTTGAGGTTGCTGTGAGCTAGGCTGACGCCATGGCACTCTAGCCCGGGCGACAGAGTTAGACTCTGTCTCAAAAAAAAAAAAAAAAAAAAAAAAAGAAAATAGGGTCTTTTCAGATGTAATCAACTTAAGATGAGTTCATACTGGATTACAGTGAGCCCTAATCCAGTAACTAGTGTCCTTTTAAGAAGAGGGAAATTTGGATATACAGATAGATACACAAAGGGAAAGGATGGCCACGTGATGATGGAGGCAGAGATTGGGGTTATGCTGCCACAAACGAAGGAATGCTAAGGCTTGCCAACAACTACCAGAAGCTAGAAAGAGGGAAGGAAGGATCCTCTCCTTGAGCCTTCAGGAAGAGAATGCCCTTGCCTATAAGTTAATCTCAGACTTCTAGCCTCGGGAGCTGAGAGAATAAATTTCTGTTATTTTAAGCCACCTGGTTTATTATAATGTGTTATCACAGCCCTAGGAAAGTAATACAGTTCTTGATAAATTTCAATCTCTACCGTACTGTTACCATAACAATAGCAAAAAGCATAGTAACAGTAGCAAATAAGCAAAGATTTTGGCATCAGACCTACCTGGGATTGAGTCTTTTTTTTTTTTTTTTTTTTTTTGAGACAGAGTCTCACTCTGTTGCCTGGGCTAGACTGAGTGCCGTGGCGTCAGCCTAGCTCACAGCAACCCCAAACTACTGGGCTCAAGCAATCCCTCTGCCTCAGCCTCCCAAGTAGCTGGGACCACAGGCACGCGCCACCATGCCCAGCTAATTCTTCTCTATATATATCTTTAGTTGGCCAACTAATTTCTTTCTTTTCTATTTATAGTAGAGACGGGGTCTCACTCCTGCTCAGGCTGGTTTCGAACTCCTGACCTTGAGCGATCTGCCCGCCTCGGCCTCCCAGAGTGCCAAGACTACAGGCGTGAGCCACCGCGCCCGGCCTGAGTCTTGACTTTGCCACTTACCTCGTATATAATGTTGGGGAACTTAACCTAAATTTCACTTTCTTCCTCTGTAAAGTGGAGATAATACGTACCTTTCATGGTTATTTTGAGTACTAATGAGAGTGCTCAAAAGTATATAAGTCTCTTGGTATAGTTCCTGGCATATGATAAATACAAAATAAATAGTAGTGAATACTATTAGGGTTATTATTGTTATTGGTATTAACATTGGAGAGGATCTAAAGGATCTTTTTTGTAAGAAGTATAACATATTTCAGGACTGTAATTCCTTATGACTCCTCTTGTGAATGGATTGTCAAAATCCATGCATTTATGTTTTATAGGTAGAACAACTGAGATTCAAAGAAGTAAAATATGTTCACCTGGTCATGGTGATTCTAGTGTACAAAAAGGACTAAAGCCCAGGTCATCTGAACCACAGTGCTGAATATTATATGTCAGCTTTAGTTTTACATGACTCAGATATTCTTTTTTTTAAAGATGTGAATTCATATTTTCTTCCATATATCATACTTTTTAAGACATGATAATGATGTATTTATTTTGCTTTCATAAATGTTTATATAAATGATCTTATTAAGCATCATACTGTCCAAAAATCCAGAGCATGGAAATACCTACTTTGTGTTAGCTTCTCGGTTAGATTAACCTTAACTTCTCGGTGATATGTTAAACATCAGGAAGGGGAGAGGACATTGGGAGGAAAAAATTTGGGCCACAGTATGAATCTTTAACGCTCACCCTCACACTGTACGGGAAATCTTCAGTTTCATTTTGAGCAGTTATCTCAGTGCTCTCAATAATATACTATTTTTTACTTATTATTATAAAATTACCTTACAATGAAGGTTTGGGGACCAGACAAAAGCCCCCTTTAGAGGCTAATCTACTTCTAAAAGATTCTTAAATATTAATATTTTGTTATAAAAATATTTATTGAAAATTCAAATAATACAGAAATATAGAAGATAATTTCAAGTCCTCCTAATACTACCCCCTCTCCTATCACTATTCACAGAAAACTACTATATTTTGTTTGATTGGTATTCTTCTAGATCTTTCTCTCTGCATTTTCACACAAGCATAAGTATAGATGTATATATTTGTATAGGCTCAGTTGGGTGGATAATGCTGTGCATATTGTTCTATAACTTGATTTTTTCACTTAGCGGTATATCACAGATGTCTTTCCATGTTAGTATATACAAATGTATTTCATTTTTAAAATCTCAAAGTATTCCATAGTTGGATATACTATGATTTATTCAACCATTCCCTAATGATATACTTAAAAATAAACGTTATTGTTTTTCTTGATTATAAAAGTAATAGAACCTCATAAAATGCAAACAAGGCAGAAATTGATAAAATAAAAAGTGTAAGTCCTTTGTAATCACTGCAGGGTTAAGGATGGAATACAGTTCAGTGGTGTCTATTGTACACATCACTTGGTGAATTGTTTTAAAAGTGATTTTGCCTGTTTACATTGTGACAAATCTCTTTTTTTAAATATATAAAACATGGGTTTTTTTATTTTTTATTTTAGCATATTATGGGGGTACAAATGTTTAGGTTACGTGTATTGCCCTTGCCCCGCCCAAGTCAGAGCTTCAAGCGTGTCCATCCCCCAGACAGTGCGCATCGCACTCATTATGTGTATGTATACCCGTCCCCACCTTCCCCCTCCCATTTGCCTGACACCCAATGAATGTTATTCCTATATGTGCACTTAGGTGTTGATCACTTAAAACCAATTTGATGGTGAGTACATGTGGTGCTTGTTTTCCATTTGATCCAGCAATCCCATTACTGGGCATCTACCCAAAAGGACAAATCTCTTTTGATATAACTGCATCTAAATGTACCATTTCAAACCTCTCAGTCCCGATGCTTCAACTCATCTTTCCCCAGCGGGCTAGATTAGAACTTCCATACTCCTGTGTCTTTCCCAACATGCCCCTGAAAACTCTACTTCTATCAGGTTACGGATGGGTGGGGACATATATTGAGCCAAAATGATAAGCTCAA
>CAUYRT010061305.1:0-66946 GCA_963574885.1 Lepilemur ruficaudatus
TCTTCTTCCTACTTATAATGAAATACAAGATGAAAGAGATAAGTTAAGAGAACTAGAACTGTTAAACAAAAAGAAACTAGGCCTTAATATCCGGGGAAATTCTCAGCATAATCAGATTGTAAAAAAAAAAAAAAAAAAAAAAAAAGATGCTAAAATTAGGAGATTTGCTGTTAGGAAAGCATGTTCTGGAGAGAAGACTATGAGTGTGGCTGAATAACCTTTAGCTAGTGTCAATAAGGTTAGGACTGTGACTTATAGATCTTCTTAAGGATTGCAGCAAAAGCCAGGAATAGAGATGAGATTCTCCAGGAAAGATCTGTGGAGGATTCTCTTGTCTAATAGCATAAATCCCCATGACATACACAGGAGACTCACAGGGTTTTTGAGAATGTTGTACCAGCAGGAACACTTCCAGTTTGGACTGAAAGGGACAGAAATAGAGTGAAATTATGCCTGGAAGCCAATTAATTAATGCCATCATTGCACTGGTGGCTCAGTCTTACATCTGTACCTTCCATTTTTTAGTTGCTAGACAACTACTTTGTCTAGCTTCATTGTGACAATGACATGAAAATTAATAATGTTGGCCATTCCCAAAATTCCACAGGCATGAAACAGCCTGATAAAACTACTCAGCTGCAACACCCTTCAAGAAAAAGGAAGCATGACTTCACAGCCAGAGCCATAGATGCAGAGGGTGGAGCCTAGAGGCACAGAGGACTACTACGAGGCCTTGAAACATAAAGGAATTACCCTTACTGGATTTCAAAATTGAACAGGTGACTCCTCTTTTCCTTTCATTTTCTTCCTCCGTGAATGGAAATGTCTATCACTGTTGCCCTTTGCCTGTCCCACTACTGTATTTTGGAAGCAGATAATTTGTCTTCTAGGTTCACAGGTCCATAGATAGAAATGAATTTTTCCCCAGGACAGATCACACCAACAGTCTCACCCATACCTTATTTAGCTGATTTAGATGTTGAGATTTGGAACTTTTGAGCTGATGATATTTAAAGGAGATTTTGGACTTGAGTCAAACGGTAATGGGTTAAGACACTGGGAATGTTAGGTTGGGATGAATGTATTTTGCATGTGGAATAGACATGAATCTTTGGGGACTCAGGAGTAGACTGTGGGAAGCTGAAAAGTGGTCCCCCCAAAAACAGCCACCCCCTAATCCATGGAACCTGTGAATGCTACCTTATATGGCAAAAAGAGTCTTTAAAGATGTGATTAAGTTAAGGGTCTTGAAATGGGGAGATTGTCCTGGATTATACAGGTGGACCCTAAATGCAATCACATGTATCCTTATAAGAGGGAAGCACAATGAGACTTTAGACACACAGAGAAAAAGATGATGTGAAGACAGAGAGGAGGAAGATTTGATAATGCTGCTCTTGAAGAATGGAGTGGATACACCCCTAAGCCAAGGAATGCTAGCAGAAGTTGCAAGAGACAAAAAATGGATTCTCCTTTAGATCCTACAGAGAGAGTACAGCCCTGCTACACTAATCAAGACAGTGTCCCATTGGCAGAAATGTAGGCAAATAGACCAATGGAACAGAACAGAGAGTACAAAAATAGAGTGATACACATACAAACAACTGATTTCTTGCAAAGATACAAAGGCAATTCTCTGGTAAAAGGAGAGTCTTTCAACAAATGCTGATTGGATATTCATATGCAAAAAAAATTAACTTTACCTTGTACTATATACAAAAATGAACTCAATATGATTCACAGACAAATTTAAAATCTCAAACTATAAAACTTCTAGAAGAAAATATAGGAGAAAATCTTTGTGACCTCGGGTTAGGTAATATTTTCTTAGATATGACATCAAATGCACACTCCATAAGAGAAAACAATAATAAATTAGACTGCATCAAATTAAAAAAAAATCTGCTCTTTGGAGGATTCTGTTATGAGAAAGGAAAAAAAAGCCACAGACTTGGAGAAAATATTAGTATATCATATATCTAATAAAGAACATGTATCCAGAATATATTAAGAACACACAAAATTCAATAATCAAGAGACAACCCCCCCCAAAAAATCTACATAAACACTTCACTAAAGGAGATATAGGGATGGCATATAAACTCATGAAAAAATGCTGAACATCCTTAGCTATTATAGAACTGCACATTAATACCTCATTAAAACCACTACATTCCTCCTTATGGCTAAAATTAAAAAGACTGACCAATACGTAGAATGTGGTAGAACTGGAACTCTCATAGAGTACTGGTGAGACTGTATAATAAAATGGTACAACTACTTTGGAAAATAGTGTAGCAGTTTCTTAAAATGTTAAACATATACTTACTGTATGATCTACTCATTCTACTCCTAGATGCTTACACAAGAGAAAAGAAAACATGTCCAAATGTATGTATAGGACTTGTATGCAAATGTTCACAGCACCTTTATTTGTAATAACCAAAATCAACCTAAATCTATAAAAAATACAAAAAGAAAAAACCTGTAGTATAGCCATACAATTGAATACCATTTATTAATAAAAAGCAATGAATTATTGATATATATAGTAACATGGTTGGATTTCAAAGGCATTATACTGAAAGAAGTCAGACCAAAAACAATACTTAGTTTTCTATAAAATTTTAGGAAGTGCAAACTAGTGTATAAATACATAGGAATAGGAAGTATTTTCTATACTAATGTCATTCAATTATTTAAACTCATATATTTTAAGCCAAAAAATCATACATTCACTAGAGTCAAACACTTTTTTAATGCTCTATAGATTGTCGTTTATTTTATTTAAGGCATCAGATGCTACCTCCCTGATCTGAAAAAGTGTTTTCTAAGGCTTTAGGGTCATTTGCTTTCCCAATCTTGATACTATTATTCTGAATTGTTCTAGAGATTTTTACACTAAGTGTAATAATGTATAATATTAATTTTCTGGATGGGGATAAAGTGAGCTTTTCTTCTGTCCAGTAGGAAAAGGATATTATTACATAGAATTTTGTAAAGGAGAACCAAGCAGACTATCTATCTACTTAATATTTATCTATCTACCTACCTACCTACTTAACTTTTATTTTTTAAATACAAAATTCACTCAGGATGTGTTTAGGTACTGATGTACACACCCTTGTATTACTTTTAGTTCAGAAATTCTTTCTTCAACTATCAAATTGACAAAGATTCATTTAGCAAGTGCTAGGTGGAAAAATACTCTAATATATGTTCATGAATATGACACAGTCATTTCCCTTTCATGACATTAACTTTCTCTTGTTTCATAAAACATGATAGTATTTTAAGTTTTAATTTGTCTACCACAAGTCATTTTTCCAAAGACTTACTTGTAATCTTCAAGGTGATGGTTCCCCTGTTAATTGTATACCTTTTTATAACCACATATTAATTTTCAAAAAGCTTACTTGTCTTTGAAAAGGAGAGAGCTGGCAACTTGGTGTAAGAAGAGACTATTGGAACAGTTTTACTATTCACAGTGCACAAGTTATGTAATAGTATAATTGTGATGGCTGAGAGAATATTTCCATTGTATGTGTGTGTGTGTATTCAAATGAACTTTAACATTTTTCATAACAACTGGGGTAAGACAACTTTATGTAGGTGGGGAAGAAGATTGGAGGTACAGACAATATGTGTCAGAATATTGCAGAACAAATACTGAAAATTATAGGACTAGACTATGAAATATTATTTGCTTGCTGCTGGAATATTTGCATTCAATAAAACTAAAGAATTGTTTTCTGATTCCATAATGAATGGTGAGATGAGAAAGACATACAGTAAATAAAGTGACACAGAAATAATTATATGTCATGGTCTACAAAGGGATGACATGTGTGTGTTAGCAGACTAGACATTAATTTTGCAGACGTATTACCTTTCGCTGATTATTTTCATATTGACTGAGTGAATAATGACAGCTTCATTGGAAAATTCTGCCTCCTATAAAGAAGAAACGTATCTCAGCTGGCTTATTTTTTTGGAAGATAATGAAATTTTTTAAAAGATTGGGTAGATTATTAACAAAGAAATCCACTATGCGTCTCTTTCAATACCATTTCATTGACTACATAAAGGGATTAGAATTTGACTTTATTGCCTTGAGTATTTTAATTAAAGTTTTATATTTAATCTTGAAGAAGAGGAAATTTTTTTATCATTGAAGACACACTTGTACTTATAAGAGCTCTTTGAATAATAAAAGCAGAATTTATCAGTAAATGATTTTTCCAAGAAATTACTTTTGCAAAGATAATGAAAAGATCAGACTGGGTGGGCATGCAAATTACCATTGGTTTATTGGCCTAAAGCC
Organism: Lepilemur ruficaudatus; assembly: GCA_963574885.1. NCBI lineage: Eukaryota > Metazoa > Chordata > Mammalia > Primates > Lepilemuridae > Lepilemur > Lepilemur ruficaudatus. The sequence goes on from CAUYRT010061305.1 coordinate 4,325, forward strand.
TGGGTATATTTAGACAGAACTTAAAAAATTCATATTTAGTGATGAAAAATTTCTACTCAAAAGGTCAGCAGAACATTAAGAAGCCTACATCCTAAGGCAAGACTTAACAGGTGATTTGATTAACTTTCCCTAAGTGAATAAATGCATTAGGAAATTTATAAGGCTGAAGAGCAAATGGCCAGTGGCATTGTCACAGGTACAGTGTCTTAGACAGTGATGTTTTAAGTCATATATTGTGGAGTACAGAGAGAGGTAATAAATGTGCAGCTGATTTTCAACCAATAGACACTGGTATAGGTATACTATTATTAACAATATTTATTCATGGGGGTCATTCTTTTCTGGGTGGCATGTGCCTGAGACATAGCTATTGTTAAACATTTTGAATATCACCATTGGATATATGCATATGTTCTTTGTACTGTGTATTTAGTCTCATTTACTTATTCAAGTAAAGTTTATTGAACCCTTATTATATGTTAGTGAAATCTCATGTTCAACAGGGAGTTGTAATTTAGGATTGAAGGTGGCGCACGTTTAGGTGAATAGGTCAAAGGGTAGAAAAGATGAATGACAAAGAAATTCAAAATGTTCATGGACTATTTGATGAGACTGAATAAAATTTTATGTTTTCCCTAGCTTGTCTGGTTTGTCTAGAGCTGTGCAAATGGTCTCTGGTAGGTTGTTCACCAAGACCTCTTCCCATTCTATTTCACTCCATGGTAGGAGCCTTCCCCTCACATGGAAACAAGATCAAGCTGCAAGCTGCTATTTAGAAACCAGGTCAGAAAAATAACCTGACCACCTACTTTTCCTTCTGGCCCCATTGTTCAGCGTTGGACGATGTTGACTTTTTTCTAGTTCACTCCATGTCTTCAGCCTTTAACTTTAAAATTTAAGAGAATATTGGTGAAGTTTGCCAGACTTTCCTCCATTTGTTTCCTAAAACCTTGTACCTCCTAAGAAGAAGAGTTTTGTCTCATCTTCTTTCATTTCCTTCAATTTGAAATAAACTCAACTCTATCTGGTTGAAGTTCATCAGCATTGGTGCTAGGTATGTCATTCACTCATTTACTTATTCAACAAGTATTTGCCAAGGGCCTGCAATGGGCCAGTCTCTGTTTTAGGCAATGTGAGCAAAACGTAAAAGAAATCCCCAATATAGCTTACATTCTGGGGAAAGTAATCAAAACAAATAAGTATGTAGTAAAGACTCTGGTGAGGAACGCTATAGAGAAAAAAAAAATAAGCAGAGAAAGAGGATAAGGAATTCTGGGAGAGTTGTTATAATTTTTAAAAGTGTGTCAGGGAAGGAACCGTTGAAAAGATAGTGTTGAGTAGGGAAGGATGGGAGACAGCCATGCTATAGCTAGAAGAAGAACATTCCAGGTAGAGAATAGGGCAAGTGCAAAGGCCCTGAGTTTGGCATGAGCTTGGTATGTTTGAGATGCAGCAAAAAATTTAGGGTGGCTGAAGCAGAGTGTGCAAAGGGGAATTATCATAGGAAATGCTCAGAGAGCTAACAAGGGGGTCTGATTGTAAGGCCTATACATCACTGAAAAGATACTGGCTTTACACTAAGTTAGAGGCATATTTATAAGGGGGTAGTGACCAAAGGAATGACATGTCCAATTTATGTTTTAATGGAACCGCTTGTCTTACACTTTGGCCAATGTGGGCAAAGGAAAACCCAGCTATAGAATATATCTCCCTGTGATTCCCTCTTTGCCCCCAATTTTGATTGCATTTATAAGCCTTCAAAAATGTTTTTTTAATCTGTGTTTCTGGCTGTTTTAGTAGTTATTAGTAGGAACATAACCAGCTGCCACCATTCCATTTCAGCTGGAGGCAGAGGTCTGTCCATCACTCTCTACCCACTTGTCTTCATACAACTTGTCACCACCTGACACATTGCATATCAGCCTGCTGGTCTGTTTTATTGCCCATTTCTCGCAGCTAGAATGGGAGCAACATGAGGTCCTGGCCTTGGTTTTACTCATTCTTGTATCCCATTGCCTACAGTATCTAGATTGCCTTGAATTTTTGCAATAGCCTCCTAACTGAACTTTCTGCTTCCATATTTACCCCTTAACACAATAGCCTATGTGACTCTTTTAGTGTCATGTCATACCTCTGTTCAAAACCCTACAAAGGCTCCCATCTTACTTGGTGTAAAAGCCAAAGGTCCCTAGAAGGGCCTATGGAGCCAAATGCTCTATATCCTGATCTCATTTCCATCAACTTTCCCTCTTACTCAAGTCCCATTTACCCTACTAGCCTTCTGGCCATACTTTAACCATGCTGTACATTTTCCTGCTCGAGGCCTTTGCTCATGCCATTTCCTCTACCTGGAATGCTCTTCTCTAAAATATCTGTAAGGCTCACTACTTCACCACCTGCAGATATTTACCTAAATGTCCCCTTCTTAACCAGGCCTACCATGTACAGTTGTGCATATTGTGCACTGCATAAGTACAGAGGTGCCATTCACCTTGTGGTCTAAAAGCAACAGTGACTGAGATAGGACCAGCAGTTATGCATGTTTGTGGAAGATGTATTTCCTTCTTCCTCTTACTCCAGTTTGCCAATCGTCTCCTTATTTTTATACTCCTGCCTCACAGAGTTACCAAGAGGATCAAATGAAATTATGTTAGTGATACTAACCTTAAAAAATAATATTTTAATAATTCCTTTTTGTTCTTCTCTATATGAATGTCCAGTTTTCTCAAACATCATTTATTGAATAGGCTGTAATTTCCCCATGGTATGTTCTTGGCACTTTCATTGACTGTAGATGTGTGAGTTTATTTATGGGCTCACTATCCTATTCCATTGGGCAATGTATATGTTTTTATGCCAATACCATGCCGTTTTGACTATTATAGGTTTGTGACATATTTCAAAATGCAGTATATTGTGATACCTCTAACTTCGCTCTATTTGGTCAAGATTGCTTTGGCTATTTGGGATCTTTTGTGTTTCCATACAAATTTTAGGATTTTTTTTTCTATTTCTGTGAAGAATGACATTGGAATTTTGATAGGGATTGCACCAAATCTGTAGATTGCTTTGGGAAGTATGGACATTTTAACAACATTAATTCTTTCACTCTATGAACACAGGCTATCTTTCCATTTGTTTGTGTCTTCTTCAATGTCTTTCATCAATGCTTTATAGTTTCCAATACACAAATCTTTCACTTCCTTGGTTAAATTTACTCCTAAGTATTTTGTTTTCTATAGCTATTGTAAATGGAATTGTTTTCATAATTTCTTTTTTAGACAGTTTGTTGTTAATGAAGAGAAGAGAAATACAACTGACTGTTTTGTATGCTGATTTTGTATCCTACAACTTTACTCAATTTATTTAGTTTTAATAGTTTTTTGGTAGAGTCTTTAGGATTTTCTCTATAAAAAATTATGTCATCAACATAGACAACTTCACTTCCTTTCCTATTTGGATGCCTTCTATTTCTTTCTCTTGCCTAATTGTACTGGCTGGAACTTCCAGTACTAAGTTGGACAAAAGTGGTGAGAGTGGGCATCCTTGTCTTGTTCCTGGTGCTTAGAGGAAAAGCCTTCAACTTTTTATTGTTGAGTATGATGTGGGCTTGTCATATATGACCTTAATTGTGTTGGGGAACATTCCTTCTATACCTAATTTGTTGACAATTTTTTATCATAAAAGGATGTTGAATTTTGTCAAATGATTTTTTTCTGCATCTACTGAGATAATCATATGGTTTTTGTTCTTCATTCTATTAGTGGTGAATCACACTTATTGATTTGTGTATATTGAACCAATCTTGCATTCCAGAAGAATGAACTTAAAATAGATTCTAAGAATCTATACAAGAATCAACTTAAAATAGATTAAAAATTGGAACAGAAGACGGAAACTGTAAAACTACTAGAAGAAAACATAGGGGAAAAACTCCATGACTGGTTTGAGCAGTGATTTCCTGAATATAACCCCCAAAGCACAGGCAACAAAGAGAAAAATAGACAAATGAGATTGCATCACACTAAAAAGTTTCTGTACAGTAAAGGAAACAATTAATAGAGTGAAAAGACAACACACAGATTAGGAGACAATATTTGCAAATCATACATCAGGTAAAGAGCTAATAACCAAAGTATACAAGGACTTCAGACTGCTCAATTACAAGAAAACAACCTTTTAAAAATGGGGAAAAGGACCCGAATAGACATTTCTCAAAAGAAGACAAAGTAGCCAACAGATACATGGAATACATGCTGAACATCTCTAATTATCAGAGAAATTCAAATTAAAACCACAGTGATATATCAACTGACACCTGTAAGATTGGATGTGGAGAAAAGGGAACCCTTGAACACTGTTGGTGTTACTGTAAATTAGTACAGCCATTTTGGAAAACAGTATGGAAGTTCCTCAAAAAACTAAAAATAGAGAACTACCATATGATGCAGCAATCCCACTACTGGGTTTATATCCAAAAGAAAGGAAATCAGTATGTTGAAGAGATGTCTGCACTCCCATGTTCATTGCAGCATTATTCACAACAGCCAAGATGTGGAAACAGCCTAAGTGTTCATCAACAGATATATAAAGAAAATGTGGTATATACACACAATGGGAGACTATCCAGCTTAAAAAAAAACCCAGAAAATTCTGTCATTTGTGATAACATGGATGAACCTAAAGGCCATTATGCTAAGTGAAATGAGCCAGGCACAGAGAGACAAACACTGTATGATCTCACCTATATGTGGAATATAAAAAAGTCAAACTCCTAGAAGTTGACAGTGAAATGGTGGTTACCAGAGGCTGGTTTGGGGGAGGAGAAAAGTGGAGATGTTGGCAAAGGGTCAAAAGTTTCAGTTAGATAGCAAGAGTAAGTTCTAGTGATCTATTGCACAGCTGGTGCCTACAGCTAGTAATAATACATTGTATACTTCAAAGTAGCTAAAAGAGAGGATTTTAAATATTCTCACCACAAAGAAATGATAAATATTTGAGGTGATGGATATGCTAATTAACCTGATTTGATCATTCCACAATGTATACATGTATCAAAACACTGCATTATTCCCCATAAATATATACAATTATTATTTGTCAATTAGATGAAATAAAGATACTTTTCTCATGGATTATTGCTTTAATCCTTACACACAATGCTACGAGTAGGTGTTATTATTGTAACTAAGCATAATCCATTGCAGAAACATTAATTTGCATCTCAGCTGCGAGTGTCACCTTCCTCTTTACAATCCTCTGGTGACTCATTGGCGTGTTGCTCACATTAAGATTTCCCACAGAATGTCTTTCATGAATTCGGACGATTCAGTAGAAAAAGGCACTACCAGAAGAGTATTTCATCCCCATTTTCGCAACTATGACCAGCTAAATAAATGGAGGGTTAAAGGTACTCTCAAAATACAGAAAAAGGGTTTCCTTGTATGCCTTTCAAAAATAGACTGTAGACAATGCCAATAAATACTCATTAATAATAATACCAGCAATAATATTTCTCTCATCCCTTTTATTCTGTCTACATAACCAGTCCTTATTTTTTCAGACTGTGGATCAGCCGTCTCCTTTGATAAAGCCATCTACTTCTGGCTTACAAGAGCTTCAGAAGTCCCAGCTGATGCCCCCTGATATGGTCTGAAAGGTCTCTGCTCACAGCGGCAAAGTTAGCCTCTCAGTGAAACCTACAGCCTCGAGTATAGTCTTTGCATTATGAATAATTAGAGTATCTGGTGCAGTCCTTCCTGCCAAAGCTCTGAAGCTGTCTTTCTTTGGTGTTAGGACCCAATTTCTGGCCTGTATCTTATAATAGGCATTTAGGCAAAGTGAGGTGAGAGCAGAAAAGCACCTGTTGATGATAAACCAAAATGACTGTTTATTACAATGACAAACAAGATAAGCAAAATGGAGGATGGTGGACTCCTTTAATGGAAAAGAAAATGTATATAAAGATCAGGTCAATTATTATCCTGAAGGTGAGAACATATTATAGCTGCTGAGGAGCCTTAACAAATCTCCAAGGCCTTTCAATCCATCCTGCTGAGTAGGCACTACATTAAAAAAGAGCTGTCAGAGGAGCATGGCCACTGATTATGATAGAAGCATAGGGGCCTGAGGATGAAAAAATGCTATAGCTTGGTGCCCTTATTAACCAGAGTGGCAATAAAATAGTTTAAGATGAACATAACAGAAGGTGACCTAGGAGCTTTAATTCTTTTAGAAGCAAGGAACTTTTGTTATTTCCTTATAAAATAATTCAAGAGTATGACAAAAGTCAGCACAAAGATACAAAACTATTTGGTTCTCAAGGGAGAGTTTTTTTGCAGAAGATAAGGAATCTCTGTTTTCTAGGCAGATTACACAAAATGTAGAAAACTATACTTTATGACCTCTTGTTAAGAGCTAACAGAATACTCCAAACTTCAAAGTTACCAGTTCTGTTTTTCATCATCCATAAGCTTCCTTTGTTCATTAATTATAACATATCTTTGTATGTATGCTTAAGTATACATACTAAACAAATAGATGACACTATTTTAAGATTTCAACTTTAATTTTAAAATAAAATTAACTTTATCTTCATATTATCAATCATGGCATGTATACATTGATTTTATCATCTTAACTGAGTTGAAATTAACCTTTAGTTAGAAATTTAAGAACTTCAATACTTTAATAATTGTTAAAATACTAAATTAAAAGAAATTATCCCATAAATGCAAGTGGATCTTTAAAGGGGAAACAAAGTTTGCATCTCTGTTTATGGAAATAACAACCCATCATTGTAGCCCAGAGCAAAAATTTGTGGGAAATGTCATTTCAGAACCGTTAGAAAACTGAGTTTGAAATGTGTTTTTAACCTGGAGTGCCCAAGAACAGAGGCTAACTGACAAGAACTAATTCACTGCCCAGTGCCAGGTGTAGAAATGGCCCCGTGATGATGCAATGTGCCGTGGCATAGGTGCTTGCTCGCCTATGTGCATTGACCACTGGGAGCTCTTGAAGAAGGGGACCCTTTGCATATCCAACACTCAAGAGCACTGGTGAGGCTGAGGGGAGCTCGGGGGTGAAGCACAGGTGGAGAGTCTTCAGAGAGTGAGGTCAAGCCTGGGGCATGCAGGGGCTTTCCTTTCCAAGGATCAGGCTGAGCCCTTACCCTTCCTCAGCTCTTGTCTCTCCCCTGTCCTGTTTCCCTCCCTCCCTACAGGTTTTTTTCCTGAAAAGCACTCCCTCAATAAGTCCCATGATTATGAGTCTGTCTCGGGCTCTGTTCTAGGAAATCCAGCTCAAGACAGGTAAGTGCACACTTGATAACACAATCCTACTCTGTTGATAATGGAGGATTTCATAACGCTTCTCATTCCACTGCTTACCCAGAGGCACAGCCTCCCAGGTTACTATCCCCCTTCCCTTCTCTCTACATCAGTCTTTCATGAATCCTATTATCAGGGTCAGAGATACATCTCTTTGGGTCTAAGCTCTTGGAAGTGATTATACTAAAACATCATGTCCCCCATTCCCTAAAGGAAATGATCACATGTGAGTGATCACATGCTGATCACTTCTATGGGGAGAAACACCCTAGTAGGGTGCCAGCCAGTGCAGAATATGCTCCAAGGGACAGTTTCAAGATGAAAACCATTCCCTTGAATGGCTTCCCCTTCATCTTGAAAGGAGGTAATACAAAATCAACACAAAAGAGAGCCTTGAAACAAATCCTTTCCCCACAGCTGTCAAGTCTGGTCTGAGCTCCCATCAGCTCTGGCCCCAGAAACCATTCTTCCCCAGCATTTAAATTTCTGACTCAGACTCTAGTTCTAAGGAGCTCACCTGCTTTGTTTGCTGTTCCCTCTCTTCTTCCCAGGGAAAAGTTCTCAGGACTCAGGTGGCTGGCCTCCGTAAGCCTCAGCAAAGCCAGGGAGAAGTACATTCTCCAAGGCACATTCCCCATTTCTGGCCATGATGATGGAGCAGGGAAAGGAGGCTGGAGGCTTGACCTCTGTTCTCTGGCTGCGGCTGAGTCACACTGTCAGGATGGAGAGGCCGACAGATGGGCTGGGAACTTGTGAGGGCCCGTGGAGGCCCGGGAGACTCCAGAGCAGCTGCAAAGACTACACACAGGTGCAGAAGATAATTAGGAGGCCACAAGTGTGCAGCATCTACTTAAATGAGGCCACCCAGACTGTATCTGGAGACAAATGGAAAGATGTTAATGCAAATGTGTCATCACTGCTCCTCTCTAAGGGCTACAAACCAGCTCACATCAGCAGCTCTGTGTCTGGGAGAAAGAGGGAAACAGCAGGACACCAACAGACTTGTGTTGCAGCCAGCCCAGTGCATGGCAGACCAGAACTGAGGTGGTGGTCATGGGGGTGGTACAAGGGGCAGGAATGTGCTAGAGGAGCCACCAAACATAGCCTCATTAACTTTCTCAATTCTTAAGGGGCCTTCTAGCCTTCCAAACCATCTTGGCCCACACATACCAACACCATCCCCTCATCCTTCCCAATAATTTCTCCTATATTAGCTTCCATCCACAACCTCCTCTATATCAGAGTTGTTATCAAACTTTAATTTGCATACAAATTAGTTCCAGGGATTTGTGAGAAATGTAGATTCTCAGGTTCTTATCCTGAGTCAGAGGGAGGAGAGTTAATTCTTGCTCACGTCTCTCAACCAAAGGATCCTCAGGAACTAGCAGAAGAAAATTGTCAATAGTTGGACAGAGAATGGCTGAAGCTAATATATTCCTCCACTGTAGTTGCAAATACCAAATCTTGAATCATCAGCCTTAGAACTGAGCCTCCTCTGTAATTCACTCAGGCTAAAGAGAATAAAGGATGAGTTAGGGAGAGGCTAGGAGAGATCATGGAAAAAGATAGCAGAGTGTGAGGAAGCTTGTCGTCCCCTCCAGAGGCTTGTGCAGAGCCTCACAAACGGTACTCTAAACTTTTCCAAATAAGCATGACAGGAAGCAGTGTTGATACAGAGAGAAATACACCAGAATATGTGCCAACATGGTGGACTTTAACGCGGGTTCACATTATCATTGTTCTACCATATATTGTAGGTCTTCGCTGGATGTAAGACTTTGCTACTCTCTGGTTCCATACAAAGTGTAGAATTATTTTTTCTAGATCTGCAAAAAATGATGTTGGTATTTTAATAGGGATTGCATTGAATCTATACATGACTTTGGGTAGTATAGACATTTTAACAATGTTGATTCTCTGATCCATGAGCATGGTATGGTTTTCCATCTGTTTACCTGTTCTGTTATTTCCTTCCTCAGTGTTTCATAGTTCCCCCTGTAGTGCTCTTTCACCTCTTTAGTTAAATATATTCCTAGGCATTTTATTTTCTTTGTTGCCTTTGTGGAAGGTATTGAGTCTTTGAATCTCAGCTTGACTGTTGTTGACATGTATGAATGCTATTGCTTTGTGTACATTGATTTTGTAATCTGAGACTCTGCTGAACGTATTTATCAATTCCAATAGTCTCTTGGCAGAGTCTTTGGAGTTTTCTAGATATAAGATCATGTCATCAGCAAAGAACAATAGTTTGACTTCTTCTGCTCCCATTTGGCCAGAGCCAATAGGAGCTCAGGCCAGACTTGGTAGCTGTGGGGAAAGGAAAACTTAACATTTGTTTCAAGGCTTTCTCTTGTCTTGATTTTATTATTACCTCCTTTCAAGATGAAGGGGAAACCATTCAAGGGAATAGTTTTCATCTTGAAACAGTCCCTTGGAGGATATTCTGCACTGGCTGGCATCCTATGAGGGTGTTTCTCCCCATAGACATGATCAGCATGTGACAACCCTCTCGGAAATAGGGGACATGGTCTTTGAGTATAATCATTTCCAAGATCTTAGACTCAAAGAGATGTGTCTCTGACCCTGATAATAGGATTCATGAAAGACTGATGTAGAGAGAAGGGACAGGGGATAGTAACCCAAGAGGATAGTCTCTGGGTAAGCAGTGGAATGAGAAGCGTTATGAAATCCACACATGAACTCAGAAGGAATGAGGAGAAGCCTGGAAGGCAGATGGCTGGTGTGTAGCAAGAGAAAATCTTACGGCTGCAAGTCAAAGAAGACAGACTTAGATCTTCGGAACTTTCTTAATAAAATGCTATATGTTGTATCAATTACTTCCTCTGTCTCTCCTACAGAATCTTTAGTAAAATCTATATTTGTGGATAGGATTTGGTTTCGGAAAGATAAACATAACGTAATAAATATTGTTGCAAGCTTGGCCTAGAGTGGCACAGAGGCTGGGGACTCATGGCAGATGGAGTAGGAGCAGCAACACATAGGTTACACCAAGAATTAAATAAGGAAGGCTCCTAGAATCTCAAACTATCAGATGCACTTGCGACAATTATAATAGCTAGAAGACTAGAAGGCCCTAGGAATCACTCCCGAAAGAGAAGGACCAAACACATTGCCATGGACTGGCATGCTCACAACGAAGGTGACAATCTGTAAGAAACAAATGCAGCTACGAGTACTAACCTACTCAGGGCTGGTAGTGGCAAATTTTTCCTTAGATGGGAGAGGTTATACAATAGTAAAGAGTGTGGTTTTGAAATCAGACACAGCTGGGTCCAAATCTTGGCCGGCTCCAACTTTCTCTAGCTTAGATACGTCACTTTATTTATCCTAAATTTATTTTTGGAGGTTCTGTTGTCCCAACTCTGTTGCTTTGAGACAGTCCAAACAACTCTCAAGACTTTTCTCTAGTGGAGCAGACAGTTTTACTAGAAGGCTAGCTCAGCGTGAGCTGAAAGTAAAAGAGGCAAAGATGATTGCATTCTAACCCAGTCTGATGGCACCTCCTGTCCAACCCAAGAATTTGGAGCCTCTTCCCACTCCAACTGGAGAGAACTTACTGTCTTTATTTTTTTTTTTAAACTAACATAGGCATTAAATTACCTGGTTTAAAAATAAATATGGTTAAAGAGGGATGAGAGAAATGGAAGGAGGGAGGAGGAAGAGAAAGGGAGATGAAGAATAATGAGGCTGGTGGGGTATGAGGCAATTCTGGGCTCAGTGGCAGATGTGGAAGGAGAAAAGAGCACTCCAGCAAACGTGTGGTGGAAACAATTCACAAAGTTGCCCCATCTGGGTGTCATACTTAAGGCTGTTCGTCCTCCACTGAGTATACCATGACATGAAGAAAGGATGGTAAGATAGTGGCTGTATCACTCCATGGGGCCACCTACCTAATCTTACCTATCTTTTCTGCACTCTCAACCGCCATCTTAACCGTTCTTTTTTGTTACTACAGGAAATTTCCTTGAGTACCATTTTAATATCTCTCTCTCTCTCTCTCTTTCTCTCTCTCTTTTTCTCTGACACATACATACACACACGTTCATTGGCTCTGAACACACAGCACACAGTCTGGGTCATCCTTAAAAGCCATGTTGAAAAACAGAAAAGAGACAATCAATATACAAATCATCTTCTAGAAACTTAGAGGAAGTGATCACAAGAGGTTAGAAGTGGGATCGTTTGGAATGGAGAAGATCTCTAATGAGTAAAGATTTCTCCCAGCTCTTCCATTGATATGATATGATATTTAAATAAAATAATGCATGTGAGACACTTAGGCTATGCCTGGCACCTGTAGAGCACTACATAAGAATAGTTGTTACCACGACTACTATTACTACTACTTGAGGGTCAGGTAATAAACAGCAAATGCAAAAGCCTCATGAGTGGTACAAAGTGGGGTCTGATTTTTCCCTGGACCACAGTTCTGAGGCCCAGGGAGGGAGTGGGGAGTGTCAATGGCATGGCCCTTTGATCTGAGCCCAGAGGAAATCCATTGCATGTGTTCACATTTCAGAGAACAACTCGGTTCTCAGTTCTACCTGTGCAAAAATTCTCCAACCCTTTCTCAGCCTTGACAAGCTCAGAAATTGATGAAGAAATGTGCGATAAAGTCAAAAGGATCTCTGGGTGGCTTTAAATATGTCCCTTTTGTTTTGGGACCTCAGGTTTTTCCATTTTATTTTCTCTGTCTCTCTTTTTCTATAGCTCTTCATCAGTCAACTTGAAGGTTTTTCCATTTTAGGGAACTCGAATCATAAAGAATTCAGAAAAAATTATCTAATAAATTGTTTAAGCATTATATAATAATGCTCCCCCTAAATCTTCAACTCTTTCTTCTAAATCATCCGTAGATAATTTAGCAATTAAATGACAAAAAATACCTCTACTTATCAAAATTGTATAGCATACTATCAAGTAACATTGCCATTCTTAGCTTAAAAGAGTGATTGATCTTTTTCTTAAATCTATTGATTTAAAGGTTTAATACTTTTTATAATTGTCATATCAAACTGCCAGATGAGGGGGAAATCTCTGTTTAACTTAGTAATGTGACAGAAATTTCACCTTGTGTTTTTCTTTCCTTTTTTAAATGACAAAATTTTAACTTGTGTTTTTCTTTACTTTTTATATTATTTATGGAAATATTCTTCCTCCTGTTGAGAATATGGCAACACACCTATCATTCCCTTCCATACAGAATGCTACTGCAGTGCTAGAATTTCCTATTATAATATAATCCGTTGTCTCATTTTATCACGCCTCCCTCCTCTGTGGATTCTAAACCCATTTAGAGGTCGGAATTGAACCACAGCACCTACTTTGTTGTTACCTGGATTGTAAAATGTGACTCGAATCTGAGGCCAAACTCAGCTTTCCATGACCTTTTCCCACCTTAATGCAAATCTAGAGCTTTCCCCCATACAACAGGGATAGTTCTGTCTGCAAAAGAGACTCCTCCGGTTACATGGATGAAAGATCTGGGTGTGCCTCAAGCCCCATCAAGTCAGATGAAAAAGGGGCCCACCCAGGTGCACTGTCACCTGGAAGGAGGAATGGAGGAAAGAAAATAGCCTGCCTCCGTGCAGGTCAGCCAGGGGAGGGCCACTTCTTATAATCCCATCCCTCAGGTAGGTCACTTCTCCTGCCGTGGAAGGGGGGAGGGCAAGAGCTTTTCTTCCTGGATAAAAGCTGGGGAAACCAAAAACAGAAGTTGATAGGACCAAATTAGGAGTATTTATAGTAGGAATAGAAAGGTGTTCCCTACTCTACAACACACCATCCATGGGAAATCATAGCAAATGAAGCCCTAAAACTTGCCCCAAGCTCAATATCATCCAATCAGATAATTATGTATTTGGAGAGCCTGAAGACAGTGGAAATTATTTTTCACGTCTCCTGGCCTTTCTAACCAATGCTAAACATTCAGATGGAAAGAGCACTATGTCATTGTTTATTACAAATGTTTAAATTATCTCACAGGTCTTGGGAACACAAGCATATTCCTTTTTTTTTTTCATTTTACACCAAAGGAAACAATCATTGTCATGTTTTTTGTTTGTTTGCCATGTTGCTTTTAACAGCTATATCGAGGTGTAACTGACAACAAAGTGCCCATATTTAAAGTGCACAATTTGATGACATCCATAAAACAATCATTGCAATCAAGTTGATCATCCTCTCACCCCTTGGAAATCCACCCCTCAACCCCCAGCAACAACTGATCTGCTTTCTTTCAGTAGATATTATTAAATATGTACATGGTATCATACAGCATGTACTCTGTTTTTGTCTGGCTTCTTTCATTCAGCATTGATTACGTTTTTATTCATCCATGTGGTTACTTGTGTCAACAGTTCATCGCTTTTATCGCTTGCTGAGTAGCATTCCATTGTATGTATGTACTGCATGCAATTTGCTTATTGATTCACCTGTTGATAGACATGACACTTGGACTGTTTCCAGTTTGTGGCTCTAACCAGTGAAGCTGCTGTGAACATTCATGTACAAGTCCTTGTGTAGACATATGTTTTTGTTTCTTTTGGGTAAATACGCAGGATTATTTGTGTTATATGGTAAGCATATGCTTAAAATTTAAAGACACTGCCTTTTTTCAAATTGGTTGTTATTTAATAAAGACATATTCTTTTTTTCTTTTCCTTTTGGACAAATGAAAAGAAACCTTTGCAATTTAGTACTTTGAACTTTCTTTGCATTTTTTCCCTCTCTTCTTCCCTAGGAAAGGTTTGCCTTCCTTCGTCATAGGTCTTCTGTTCTCGTGGAATTATTTTTAGTAATTATATCTTCATCCTTTTACTTGCCTCCTTCTCATGTGAAAAACGCAGAGAAGTCACCAACCTGCAGCATCTCAGGTTCAGAGTAGTCACATGTGCCTCAAAGACTTGCTATGAAGATTAATGAAGATTTCAGGAAGTTTTTGAGGAAAACACTTCAATTATGGTAGACCTAAATTTACCACCTGCATTTGTGAATAGGAGCATTCAGTCAACTGTGTTGTTTGAAATTCAGTGGCAAAATCCTCAAGTGGGAAAAATATCCAAACAGAACAAAACTTCTGCTTTTCAACTGCATCCTGATCTCCTCCTCACCCCGCTTACATTTGTCCCAAGATTTTAGATGTCAAAAAATAGGAAAATTCATTTTGTTCTTCAGAGCCCTCACTGACATGTAAGGGGAGACTTTTTAAAAAACATGGACAACATTCTTACGAAATCAGCAAAAACATTAAAGCGTGATGCAGGGAATGGTGGGGCCAGGACCTAAGAGGTTGCTGTAGGGAACATATTCCACGGATCCTTGCTTTCTCACCTAGCCTGTGCCATTTGAAAGCAATTTCAACTTCCTACAAAGTTTAGTTTTTTTCTGTGGCTTCTGAAAAAAATTTAGAACACAAATCCGCTAAGAAGATGGATGTGTGAATTACAAACTTCAAACAAACGTGGTCCCTTTGTGCCAGTGCTTTTACCATTGGGAAGAAAAACTCATTTCCCCAGCCCTCTGAAGTGTGAAGTCAAGCTCCAGGCCTGGCTCCCCACTCACCCTCCCCGCACCAGGCCTCCTCCTGACAGGAGAGGTCTGGCTGGTAAAGCAGCAAAACAAAGTGAGCCGCTTGAAGTGCGAAGGCCATCGTGCAAAGCCTGCAGAGATCAGTGAGCAAGCAGGACCCGGGCCGGGAGGCCTGGGGGGCAGAGGGTTTGGACAGCAGGCTGCAGAGGAAGGAAGGACTTTATATTCAGTCCATCTGCCACATCATCAGTGACTCAGAGATGAGGGGAACATTCAGTGGGGGCCGAGAGCCAAGGCAAAGGATCCCTCCAGGGGTGAGTCACCCAGCCCTTCAGAGGCAGCTGCAGCTCTGCCCTCCACCCTCCTTATTTAATTCATCTCCTCCACCCCCACCCCGCCCGCCACCCTGCCCTTGCAAGCCAGCTTCGCACAGCCTTAAAATGATCAGGGATTCTGGATTCAGCTGGCACCATATGTTAGCCAAATTCATCCTACTTCTGTCCAAATATTTTGAAATTTTTCTCTGATGTGGGCAGAAACCTCAAAAGGGTAAAGGCAATAGAAACCCATTTGTTTATCTTAACAAGTCAGCTCATTTTCTGCCCTCTCCTCACCATGCGACAACTATGACAACAACCAAAAACAATAATAAAAAAAAATTCCCTGTCTTCCCCCTTCTCATTCTGATCCTGATAGTAATTTTAATATTTTTGTGATTTTGCAACCTCTGTTATCACTGCACCTGCATCAGTCCGTGTTGTGTGTTCCCACTTACATTGCCATTAGAGGTGGCAAGTAGGTGAGATATCACAGAAACATAAAGGAACATGTTTCAAAGTAATGACAATATCTCATTATCTAACACACTAAAGGTTGCCTGGCCTAGAGTTGGTATTTGGTTTTTTCCAGTAGATACATACTTGAACATACATATAATGCAAAAATAAACATTCTGTGTGCCTAGCTGTCTATACCTATATCTAGATTAGATATAGATATAGATACAGATATAGATATATAGGTATAGATATCGTGGTGGGTAGAATTTTAAGATAGCCCCCAAGACCCCCTACTGCCTGGCATTTGCACTCTATAATTCCTGGGACCATGAACAGGATGGATTTCACACCTATGGTTAGGTTATGTTCCATGGCACAATTACCTTTAAGAAGATTGAGTGGGTCTGACCTAATCACATGAGCCCTTTGAATCTGGGTCCAACAAATCAGACAGATCCAAAGCATGGCAGGTATTCAATATGAGGGAGAGTCTCTGTTGAAGATGGAGAGGACCATGTGGCAAGAAATGTGAGTGTCCTCTAGGAGCTAAAAGTGGCCCCCAGCTGACAGCCAGCAAGGAAACAGGACTGCAGTCCTACAACCACCAGAAAATGAAGTCTGCCAGCACCATGTGAGCCTGGAAGCAGACTTCCCTCCATAGCCATCAGGCAATAATTCAGTTCAGTGGTATCTTAATTTTAGCCTTATAATACCATGAGTAGAGAACCCAGTCACACCATGTCAGATTTCTGACCTACAGAACTGTGGGTTAATAAATGAGTGTTATATTCGAAGCTGCTAGGTTTGTGGTAATTTGTTATGCTGCGGCACAAAATTAATATAGATATTATTTTCTTTCAATTATTTCCCTGGGATATATTTCCCAAGGCTAAAAGAGTTCTCTTTTCTCTTTAAGCACACGAACATTGTAATGTCGTTTTATTCCCCTAGTTCAGCGGGTAGAAGTTATTATTTCTTAAGCAAACTCTTAGATAAACCTTTGGATGATATGACAGCTTATATCCAATTGCACTTAAAAATCCCTCCTCGTTAACACAGCTGGAAGGCCCAGCATAATTTGGGTCTTTGCACTTTTTTAACTTCTTCTAAATGCCATCCTTCCTATGTCAGTCAGGGTTCAACTAAAGAAGCAGAAAATGAATCAATGAATGGGGAGGGAGTGGAGAGAGGGAGAGGAGAGAGAGAGAGATTTCTAGTTATTGGCTTTCATAATTATGGGGGCTGGCTAAGCAGGTCTGAAATCTGTAGGGTGGGCAGTCAGCAAGGGAAGATCATGCAGACGGGAGCTGCTGCCCTAGAGCAGAATCTCTTTTCCCTCTAGCTCTCTCTCAGAAGCTTCAGCCCTGCTTTTAAGGACTTCCAACCAATCATATCAGGATGGCGAATTAGAGACTTAAAGACAACTGATAAGGGTTCTTAACACATCTTCAAAATTCTTTTGTAGCTGTACCTGGATTGGTGTTTGCTGGGCTAACCCGGACGACAGCCTTAAAAGTCCACACATCACAAAGCCATCACACACAATCTCGGTCAGCGCCGGCGTCTTGAATCTTATTTTTCTTTTCCTAAAACGTCTTTGTCTAATGTTGCTCTCAGGATAATGCTGACCTGGAAAAAGAAAAATGAGTTGGAAAATGTTCTCTCGTCTTCTATCCTCTGAAGCAGCTTAGGTAACACTGGTATTATTTCTTTCTTAAATGTTGGAGAGAAGTCACTGGTGAAGCAATCTGAGTCGGGAGTTTTCTTCGCGAGAAATTTCTTTTTAATTTTAAACTCAGTTTCTTTACTAGCTACAGAGCTATTCAGACTTTCAGTTTCTTTTAGTGTCACTATGGGTTATTGTGTCTTTCAGGGAATTTATGCTTTTCATCTAAGTTGCCAAAAGTAATTCGTAGTAATCGCTTATTAACTTTGTAATGCCTGTGTGTTCTGCAGCAATATGCCCTCTTGTGTTTCTGGTAGTGGGGTGGTAATTTGTGTTCTGTCTTCCCACCCCCTTCCTCTCCCTCCTCAATCTAGCCAGAGGCCCTTGTAGACAGGGGCTTATTGATAGTATTGATCATTTCAAGTGACTCACTTTTGTTTTCTTTCATTTTCTCTATTGACTGTTTTCTATTTTAACAATGTCTACTCTTTATTATTTCTTTCCTTCTGCTATTTTTTTAAGTTTCATTGCTCTTATTTTCTACCTTTAAGGTGAAACTCTACATCACTGATTTTATTAATATAACTTTCATCTTCTCTAATATAAGCATGTCACGGTATACATTTACACCTAAGGACTACTTTAACTGATACACTGGGTTTCAATTGTCATGAGTTCCAACTCTTTTACAATTTGCCTTTAGACTTTTTTCTTTGATCTGTGGGTCATACAGAAATGTGTTGTTTAATTTCCAACTACTTGGAGATTTTCCAGATATAATTTTATGTTTTATTTTTAATTTAATTTCACTGTGGTCAGAGAACATATTCTGTATGATTTCAATTTTTTAAAATTTATTGAGACTTACTTTGTTTTGGCCAACCATAGGATGCATCTTTGTGAATGGTCCTTGTGCACTTGAAAAGACTGTGCATTCTTCTAAATATCAAGTTGGTTAAATTATTTGAGAGTATTACAAATCCTCTATATATTAACTTTTTAATTTATTTTAAAGTTTAATTTAATTTTAATTTAATATTAATTTAATTGTTCTAACAATAAATAAGCATCATAAAAATCTCCAGTTGATTGATTCATCTAGTCCTTTTTTAAAAAGAATTCTGTCAGTTTTTGTTTCATGTATTTTGAATTGTTCTTTGCAGATGCGTAACGATTTAGAATCGTTGTGCCTTTTAATGAATTGAAAGGTCCCTCTAGTCCTGAAGTGTACTTTGATATTGATGTAGAGATTTTGCCTTTTTTATGGCTGGTGTTTGCATATTTGTAACTCCTCATAGTACACCTTGCTTTAATATTGTATCTCTTCATATCTATAGAAGAGTCTTACAACAAAATGTTTTCATTTATCCTCTTCCAGTTCTTTGCATTATTCTTGTCACCCATTTTATTTTTACATAAGTTATACCCCTCATAATACATTTTTATTATTACTCTTGGTGTGTTAAGCATTATAAATGAAAAAAAACTTTTCTATTTAACCACATATTTATCATTTCTGGCAGTCTTTGCTCCTTTGTGTAAATCCAAGTTTCTGTCTAGTATTGTTTCACGGTTGCCCTTTAGGCTGAAGGATTTCCTTTAGTGCAGGTGTGTGGGCAACGAATTCCCTCAGCTTTTGTTTATCTGACAAGTCTATAATTCACCTTCATTTAAAAAAGATATTTATTCTAGATATATTGTTGAAGGTTGACTGTTTTATTCTTTCAGCACTTTAATGATGTTGTTACAGTGGCATCTGGCCAGCATCGTGATTGATAAGAAATAAATGCCATTCTTGTCATTATTTCCTGTATGTAAGGTACATTTTTCCCCTTTGCTTCTTTTAAGACTTTCTCTTGATTTTCATTAATTTTAATATGATGTTTCTAGGTGTGATTTTCCTCATGTATATCTTGCTTAAGTTTGTTAAGCTTTTTGGACCTGTGGATTAGCATATAATCTTCCAGAGATGTTTCAGTATATGTATAGATGTAATATAGAAGATAACTGTATATTCATAAAACTGGAATTATATGCTCAGTTGGGAAATTACTTTTGTACTCAATGACCCATGTACATCTTTTTATAACAATAAATATTTGGAAAAAATAAATAAAATAAAATATATGTAAATTATAAAAAAAAAATTAGTCATTTTTTTTCAATGTTTTTTCTGCCTAATCTCTCTCCTCTCCTTCCAGGACTTCAGTTACTCATACATCAGACAGCTAGATGTTGTCCCTCAAGTCACTGGAGATATGTTTTCTTTTTCAGCTTTTCTTTTCTTATTCTTCTCCCATTTGCATAGGGTCTATTCTTCTGTTTTCAAGTTCACTCAAGATCTTTTCTTTTCCAGTGTCCACTCTACTGTTAAGCTCATCCAGTGAATTTTAAATTTCAAATATTATACTTTTCAGTTTTTGAATTTCCATTCAGGTTTTTGGTTTTTTTTTTTTTTGTTTTTATTTTAGAAAGAGTTTCACTCTATTGCTCTTGCTGAATTGCAGTGGTGCATTCTAGCTCACTGCAGCTTCCACTTCTGGGCTCAAGCAATCCTCCTGCCTCAGCCTCCCAAGTAGCTAGAACTATGAGCATGCACCACCACACTCAGCTAATTTTTTCTGTTTTTAGTGGCGATGGCAATCTCACTCTTGCTCAGGTTGGTCTCGAACTCCGGAGCTCAGGCGATCCTCCTGCCTTAGCCTCCCAGAGTGCTAGGATTACAGGCATTAGCCACTGTACCTGGTCTCCATTTAGCTCTCTTTCATTTTTTTTAATTTTTTATCTCTTTGCTGAGATTTCTCATATGTTCACTGATCCAGTCTTTCTGTTTCTTTGTGCCCCCTCAATTTATTTATATAAACTTTTAAAGGTCCTTGTCAGCTAATTCCAGCATATGTATTTTCCTGGGATGTGTTTCTATTGACTTTTCCCTCCTCTTGGTTATAGTTCACATTTTCTTGCCTTTGTGTATGTCTTGAAACTTTCTATTGTATTCTGGACATTGTGGCTGTTAATGTAGCTAAGAGTTTACATTCTGTTGACTTTCTTTAAAACATACTGAGTTTTGTTTTGGCTGACACTTTACTGGTGACTTACCTTAATCCTTCAAGTCTTGGTTTTAGTATTTATTTGGATTGTTACAGAGAATCCCCACTCTTAAGTTGTAGTCTTTATGGGATCTCAACTGAATTCCCAGGTGCTCAATGAGGTCATTCCAATCTGGCTGGCCAGAGCTCTAAGCATTGCTCATCCCTGTGTCACCTCCGCAATCTATTTATCTCAAGAGAATCTCTGTTCATCTTGTAGCCCAAGAGCTGTTCTCTATAGGCCTCGTAGGGTCTTACTCTGCTATGAACAGCTTAGTGTTTGGCCAAAGATTTTAGGGGGCCTCATGAATATTTCTAGGTTGTTTTCTCTGTGCAACTCCCTCTCCTCTGCTTCTTTACAATTCCAGTTGCCTCTGCAGCTCTGAATTTCAATATGTGCTTCCTTTGCTCAGAAGATGACTGCTCTCTCCTATGCTTCCTTCCCTATGCTATCATTTTGGAAGTGTGCTCAGATGGCTTAGGTACCAGGATGAATGTGGAGTTTCCTTTATGTGCTTTTTCCTTTCTCTTGAGGATCAAAGATATACACTATCTGTGATCCAAAGCTCTGAATGTTTCTTTATGTATTTTGTCCAGTTTTTTTTCCATTTTAAAAAAATTTAATAGATTTAAGAAGTACAAGTTAAATTCTGTTACATGTATATACTGTATAGTGGAGAAGTCTGGGCTTTTAGTGCACCCATCACTGGAATTATGGGTCCAGTTTTAGAGTTGTTTTTACCAGGAGTGTGATTTTAATACTTCTTATTCCATTGTGGCCAGAATCAGAAGCTTTTAAAAATTATTTTAAAGATCTATAATGTATATTCTCTCATCCAAGTACTAAGCAGGTCTGACCCTTCTTAGCTTCCAAGATCAGATGAGATCAGGTGCATTCAGGATGGCATGGCCATAGACTATAATGTATATTCTCTATAAGTTTATTATATCATATATATAGTTCTTCCATCACAGTGCATTACAGTCATCCCTTAGTATCTGTGGAGGATTGGGTCCAGAACCAAAATCCACAGATACTCAAGTCCCTTGTATAAAATGGCATAGTATTTACAATTACACTATGCACATCCTCCCATACACTTTAAAACATATGTAGATTACTTGTAATGCCTAATACAATGTAAATGCTATGAAAATTGTTCTACTATATTTTAAAATTTATATTATTTTTTATTGTTGCATTGTTATTTTTCATCATTTTTTCCCCTGAATATTTTTGATCTGCAGTTGGTTGAATCCTTGGATGTAGAATGTGAGAATACAAAAGGCCACCTGTGTTTCCTCATGTCTTGTAATTTGGGATTGCGAAGTAATCATTAACAGAAGAACTTTACTTCTGGGAATTCTATGCAGTGTAGGTTGAGGGCATATTCTTCCAGGGTATTTTGTCTTTTCTTCTTCCAAGAGCCCCATTGGTATTACTGGAAATTTATACATTAATTTCTTATCTTGTTTCCTTTAAAAAAAAATAGCATCAAACCCAGGTAAGGGACCAGGCTACTTTTTTTTTTTAGTTTTAATAGAGTGATTTTTTTCTTGTTTTTTTTCCTGTAAACAACACCAAGCATATAAAAAGAAGCATAATATAAGTAGTATTCAGGGAAATACAAAGTAAAACCACAATAAGATACTACTAAAATTACTAGAGTGACTAAAATTAAAGAACCTGATTATAACCAACAGTGGTTAGGACTGTAAAACAACTGGGACTCCCATGCTTGCTGCAATGTGACCGGCACAATCATGTTGGAGAAATGGCCGGCATTTTCTAGTAAAGCTGAGCATCCATCTACCCAATAGCTCAGCAATCCTGCTTCTAGGGACATATCTAAGAGAAATGAATGTATACATCTACCAAAAGATAATAGACTGGTAATTAAATTGTGGCACATTCATACAACAAAATAATATAGAGTAATGGTAACAAATATATCATGGTTGCATAAAACAACATGGGTGAAGCTAAGAGAAATACTACTTAACGAAGAGAGCCAGACATAGAAGAACACAGACCAAGTGATTCTATTTTTATGAAATTCAAATGGTCATAAAAGTTGGAATAGTAGTTACCTCTGGGGCCATGGGTAGGAGTAGGAGTTGAACATATAGGGCCATAAGGGGGCTTTCTGCAGCACTGGAGATGTTCTATATTTTGATCTGGGTGGTGGTCACACAGATATAGACTTAACGTGGAAATTCATCGAGCTATATGCTTGAGATATGCTAAACCTCAATAAAAAATTTTTTTCTAAGTAGATATTATGCAACCATCTTTGAGGAGTAAAATCTATCTCTAATCTTTGGAAATATGAATTAAACCATTTTAATTTAACTTTGAATGTGAAATTAAAATATTTTAAAATTCCTCTTCACATTGTGAATTAAAGGATGGATCTTTTCATAAAAACAAAGCAAAACCAATTCCTTTGAGCAAATCAGCCACAAATACTTTAATGCCTCTCCTTTTATATTTAGGGCTTTTGCAGTCTGCAGGAGCTAAATTCAACTTCATACTTGAAAATCTTCCTCCTGCCAGATGCAGAATCTGCTGTTTGCCACTGATAATTTAAAGGTGCTAAATTCAGACACTTTCAAACTGTGCTTCTCTAAAGATCGCTCTTCTTTCTATAGATGAGGCAATTAAAAATAAGCTCCTATTCTGTTGTTGCTAGCCCTTAGATATCAAAGTTGAGAGCTTAAGGGAAATGAGGTATTTTATGGGGTCAGGGAAAATGTGGCTTTCACCAGAAATTGTGTTTAGTTTCATTTATGTTAGATGAAAGATTCATTTTGAAGTTTGCTGGAATCAGTGATATTTGATGGTATTTTTTTTATTGTGTTCTATCTGGGATGATTCCAAAGGTTTCTCAGTATGCTTTTAAACAGTATCCATTCTCCAAAGTTTTTATTGAATCAGAAAAAAAGTCAAAGTTTTTTCCTTATCAGTCATACCTAAAATAACTCTGTACCCAAAAGCTACAGTGGACAACTATTGCTTTGACTTCCTAGCATGCCCATTCTTCTGGAAACATGTCACTGTTTCTGAGACATGCTCTTACCCCAGGCCCATGCAGTTCCCATCCAATATACTTCCATGCCTCTACCCTCTGATCTCATATGCTTGTTCCAGTAGCATCTGATTCCAGCCAAGACTCTATATCTGTCTATCTATCTATCTATCTATCTATCTACTTATATTTATTTTTGCATTGGAAGTGAGAAAGTAAATCAGCTTCTTTCCAGTGAAGTATTGCTCAGGAATTGTTGGTGGCCATATTTCCCACCAAAGCCAATACAGAGATGAGCATATGCCTGGGATCCTCGCACAGCCCTTCTTCATCAGGCTCAGAGAACTTCTTGACTACTTGCCATGTGCTAAGACTTATTTACTCTGAGAAAATATGGGATGGTAAACTGTCAACAGGAGAGCAAGGTACAGCAATGCTGAAGTTGCTCCATTTTCTTAAAATTAGTTTATATTACAGCAGAGGCAGAGAATGGATGAAGGAAAGAATGTGATGTTCTTGTACCACCACGTCATTCTTTGTTTGCCTGCTATTTTTAAATACATTTTTAGAGAGCAGACAAGTCTTTAATAAAAAATAGAGAAGCTGGAATTTGATGTCATCACTATCAGTCAACTGGGACATAACAGAGGGATGCAGGTTACTTTCGGGGAGAAGCAGTGACCCGTTGCTACCAATGGTGCATCAGGGTGGATAAAATTTTTATTGGTCCCTCCTAACACTGGGGGACAGGGTGATCCCCAGATATGGGTGCCCTTTGAAATAGTTAAAGGATGGATGCATCAACAGCAGAGAACCAAGAAGCAATGGAGGGTAACCTCAAATTTTTACCCAATGATATCTTGAGTAGAAAAAATATTGAATTTTGTCTAAAACCCCTTTTGATTGATATCTCTAAAGTTCTAAACCCTGTCCTATAACCTTCTTAAAGGAGCCTGTTAATTAATTTGGTACCTCGCTAAGAGAAATTTTCTCTTCTAATCTTTAGCCAAAAATTCCCCTAAAATATCCTGGTGTCATCTGTAGGAAATCTGAGTAAACTAAGAATTCTCATAGGTGGACAATGTGAGAGAATGCATGTTG
This sequence comes from Lepilemur ruficaudatus, assembly GCA_963574885.1. NCBI lineage: Eukaryota > Metazoa > Chordata > Mammalia > Primates > Lepilemuridae > Lepilemur > Lepilemur ruficaudatus. The sequence continues at coordinate 28,868 of CAUYRT010061305.1, forward strand.
AGTAGTTGGGAAGCATGCATGAATGTGTGCTCATTGCTGAATCCCCAATAGCTGGTGCAGTGCCTGACATATAGTATGTGCTTAATAAATATTTATTGAATGGATGACTGAATAGGTTTCATTTTGAAACATGGATCAGTAGTCTAGTCTTTTAGTGGTTTTCCCCTCTTTTATTCCTTTGTTTGCATTTGGTGTTCTGCACAAAATTTTTAAATGTAGGGTAGTTTGAAAGATTTTTGAAAAATCACAAGAGAATGGTCTACTTTACCCACTAAATGGAAGGACCATACACGTGTTATAATTCTTGCACCCCCTAATGGCCATACTGGGATCACACTTTAGAATTAGAAGTTAACCAAATTGGAAATAGGACAATATCTTCAAAAAATATATATGGTCTGGATGTTAGACCCAGGAAAGCACAGCCAAAAAGATGTTCTTTTTCAGGCCTTGGTTGTTTTTTGATGACCCCCCAAAAAGTGAAAGATCGTTTCTATTTCTTAACACGTTTTCTATAAATTTAAAGTATGAGGTCAACAACTGTTCACAACACAAATTAACAGAAGCAATCTTTCACAGCCTAGCTTTGAAAATAAGAAAGTCTAGAATGGCAGGAGACTCCCCTTTAATGGATTTTTGAAGAGCCAATTTAAATTTTGATTCCTAGCATTTGGAGATAGGGCAGCCTCAGCAATCTTTCCAGCGTACCAGAAAAAGATGCTGGGTTGAGCAGGGCAGGAGTATGGTGGGAATTAGTTGGCCTTTCCCCATCCCAGACTAGTCAATTTTGGAAGACCATCAGTCTGTTGCAAGCCACTGCATCATATCCAGAAGTAGAAATCTCTCTCATTTAATATCAATAACAGGTTCATTATGTAGTATGTATTTTATTTTAATTTTTTTATCCTGTTTTACTATATTTTTTAAATTTCCATGGATCTATCACTTTTCATTATAATTTTAAAATTCTAGTTATTAAAATAAAAGATTTAGCCAACAGGAAGGAAGTAGAGAAGCATGAACATTTTAATCTTCCAACAAAAAACATTTAAAAATTTAAGTTAATAAAATATTCAACTCATGAAGTTAGGATGAACAAAACCAACCTGTGAAAGAGCAGGAGGTTAATCATCAAGGTTAACGAAGATATTAATAAATTTAAAAACAGATATATTAAGAGAATGAAAAGACAGGGCACAGACTGGGAGAAAATCTTTGCAAAGCACATATCTAATAAAGGACCAGTATCCAAAATATATAAATAACTCTTAAAACTCAACAATAAGAAAATAAACAGCCCCATTTAGAAATGGGCAAAAGACACAGTTCTCCAAAGAAGATACACAGATGACAAATAAGCATATGAAAAGAAGCTCAACATCACATGTCCTTAGGGAATTGCAAAATAAAGCAACAGCTAGATACTACACACCTATTAGAACGCATAAAACACGAAACACCGACAATACCAAATGCTGGAGAGGGTATGGAGCAGCAGGAGCTCTCATTCGTTGTTGGAAGGAATGCAAAATGACACAGCCACTTTAGAAAACAGTTTGGCAATTTCTCACAAAACTAAACATACCTTTACCATACAATCCAGCAATCACACTCCTTGGTATTTACCCAAATGAGTTGAAAACATGTCCACACAAAAAACTGCATGTGACTGTTTATAGCAGTTTTATTCATAATTGCCAAATCTTAGAAGCAGCCAAGTTGCTTGAGTAGGTGAATGGATAGACAAACTGTGGTACATGAGCACAATGGAATATTATTCAGTAATACAAGGAAATGAGCTGTCAAGTCACAGAAAGGCATGAAGGAAACTTCAATGCATATTACTAATTGAAAGAAGCTCTTCTGAAAAGGCTACAAACTGTAAAATTCTAACTATATGACATTCTGGAAAAGGTAAACCTTTGAAGACAGTAAAATGATCAGCGGTTGCCAGTGGTTTAGGGGAGGGAGGGCTAAATAGGTAGAGCACAAGGGATTTTTAGGGTACGGAATCTGTTCTATACGATATTGTAATGGTAGATATGTATCGCTACGCATGTACCAAAGCCAATAGGTTGTACAATACTAAAAGTGAACTCTAATTTAAACTATGGACTCATCAATTGTATCAAAAGTATACAATTGGGGAAACTGTGTGTATGTGCACGCACGAGTGCTAGGAGGCATATGGGAATTTTGTGCTTTCCACTCAGTGTTTCTATGAGCCCAAAACTGCTATAAAAAGTAAACAACGTGGGCGGGGACAGGTCCACTTTCACACAGATTTTTTTCAACCAAACGCAGATGGAAAATATAGTACTCGCCACCACGCGTAACAGAGGGCCGACTTTTCTTTTATGCAGTTTTACAGGGCCAACTCTGGTACTTGCGTATATGTGGGTATACACCAAAGAAGGGGGGGATCCTGGAACCAATTTCCCTCATATCCAGAGGGATGACTGTGATAATTTTTTAAACAATTTTTTTAAATGGAACTGATAAATTAGGTCATGCACCACTTCTTTGGGTGAAAACAACAATAAGCAGGACTAAATTAATCTTACAGTTAATAAAGAAAGAAAGAAAAACAGCAAACACTTATTGCACACCGACACTTCTGAGTATTATGCAACAGTCCTATGATGTCAGTACTATTATTATCCCCATTTTACAGATGAAGAAACAGGCAGAGCAGGTTGGGTTACTTATCTCAGCTGCTATAACTTGCCCAAGGTCACATAGCAAGTGATGGGGCTGGGTTTTCACCCAGTTCTTGTTGTCCTAGTGCCTGCCCTCTTGGCTACTAAAATGCATTGCCAGAACATAATAAGTGATCCATAAATGTTACCTACTATTATGAAGAAAGCCCAACAAAAAATACTGCATTAGAAATGATAAATAATAATATAATAAATAGATTTACATAATAATATAAATAAACATATAACAAATAGATTTATTAATAATAAGACATTACTATGGTAATAAAAGTGAAAATCTACAAGAAGTGATAGGTGGTGGTGATAGCAGCTTTTATTGGGGACCCCTTATTTCTATGGTTTTCTGGGAATACCCTTATTTTTCATTGTGCTGTACTCTTGGGCCATAGTTGATTAGTATACAGGTAAGTTTATAATTCAAACTGGATTGATCAAAATACATTCTACTCTGTTGAGCATAGTTAATCATGCAGACACCTGGCTCAAGCTAGATACCACTGAGTCCCTGGTTACATAATATAAAATTTGAGACCAAGAGGTTCATCAGTTTCTCTCTGATGCCTGACATGTCAAGATGTAAAAATTATAAAGGGTTGGCAGCCACGTTCAACACCAAGTGGAAGAAATTGGCCCATAGTGAAAGAGCCTGCCAAGAACAAACAGATACAAGCAGATGTGAGCAATGAAGACAGCATCCCAACAGTTTCAAATATTTTGCTTATTACCCTGAGTTTTAGTTGTTCAGCAGCTCCTTCATGAACTACAAAATTTCATTTTGTTTAAGTCAGTTTTAGATTTCTGTTACTTTTATTTCAAACAGTCCCAACTGTTACTAATTTTTAAAATTTTCTCAACAGTGCTGAATTTGTTCATAATACTGTAATTCCTAAGATTCTACCAACACAGATAAATGAGGGAAAAAACTTGTCAAAATTCTTAAGGTTTCACATCTTAGGTTTAAGTCTGTTATCCAACATGAGTTGATTTTTGTGAGAGGTGAAAGGTGGGAATCCAGTTTCAATCTTCTGCATGTGGATATCCAGTTTTCCCAGCACCACTTACTGAATAGCGATTCTTTTCCCCAATGTATACTTTTGTCTGATTTGTCAAAGATTAGATGACAATATGAGGATGGTTTTATATCTGGGATCTCCATCCTATTCCAAAGGTGTATATCTCTATTCTTGTGTCAGTACCATGCTGTTTTATTTACTATAGCCTTTTAGTGAAGATTGAAATCTGACAGACTGATTCCTCCCAATTTTTTCTTATTACTTAAGATTGCTTTGGCTATACGAGGTCTTCTCTGGTTCCAGACGAAGTGTAGAATTATTTTTTCTAAATCTGTAAAGAATTCTGGAAAAAAAAAACGTGGAGAAGACTCTTTTAGACATTGGCGTACGTAAAGAATTTATGAAGAAGACCCCCAAAGCAATCACAGCAGCAACAAAAATAAACAAATGGGGCCTGCTCAAATTAAAAAGCTTCTGCACAGCCAAGGAAACTGTCCTTAGAGTGAATAGACAACCTATGGAATGGGAGAAAATATTTGCTTTCTACACATCCTGTAAAGAGCTGATAATAAGAATCTATATAGAACTTAAGAAAATCAACAAGAAAAAAATCAAACAACCCCATCGATAAATGGGCAAAGGACATGGACAGAAACTTTTCAAAAGAAGACAGAATAATGGCCAGCAAACATACAAAAAAGTGCTCGACATCTCTACTCCTTAGGGAAATGCAAATCAAAAAACTACAATGAGATATCACCTAACTCCAATGAGAATTATCTGTATCAAAAAGTCCCAAAATAACAAATGTTGGCATGGATGTGGAGAGATTGGAACACTCTTACACTGCTGGTGGGACTGAAAATTAGTACAACCCTTGTGGAAAGTAAATTGGAGTTACCTCAAAGAGCTAAAAATAGAAATACCATTTGATCCAGAAAACCCTCTACTAGGCATCTGTACAAAGGAAAAAAGACATTCTATAATAAAGACATCTGCACTCGAATGTTTATAGCAGCACAATTTACAACTGCAAAGATGTGGAAACAACCCAAATGCCCATCAATACATGAGTGGATTAATAAAATGTGGTGTATGTATACCATGCTCAACTACAAAAAACAATAGTGATCGAGCATCTCTTACATTATCCTGGATAGAGATTGAGCCCATCCTTCAAAGTGAGGTATCACAAGGATGGAAAAACATGCACCACATGTACTCACCATCAAACTGGTACTAATTGATCAACACTAAAGTGCTCACATGGTAGTAATGCTCACTGGGTGCTGGTCAGGTGGGGGGTGGGGGTGGAGGGTAGAGGGGATGGGGTGGGTAAACCCACAGCTAATGGAGATGGGGTGCCCTGTATGGGGAAAGGACATGCTTGCAGCCCTGGCTTGAGTGAGGCAAATGCATTTCATATAACCAAAATGTTTGTATCCCCATAATATCCTAAATTTAAAAAAATAAAAATAAAAAATAAAGAAAAAGTTGCCAAAGTGCTACTCACGAGGCTTCAGGTCTCAAGTGATTTTGTCTTTGTATAAAAATGTTTGGGAAATACTTAATTCCCACATTAGTTAAGGTAATATACAGAATTTTTTAAAAAGACAAAACTACAAATCATTTTATGTACATTCTATAGCACTTTATACACTTATATTTTTGTATTATGAGCACTTGATAAATTTAACAGCAAGAAATGGACACATTTATAAGATAAATGTCTCACAATATCAGATTTTGAAAGCCTCAATAAAATGCTGCTAATAAAACCAGCTATATACATGCTGAACTTTGAAGACTTAGTATGATAAAAAGAATGTAAAATATTTTTGTAATTTTAAAGCCTTGGTTACATGTTGAAATAGTAATATTTTGGATATAATTTGGTTAAATAAGATATAGTATTAAAATTAATTTCACTCTTTTTTTTTTGTTTTACTTTTAATGTGGTTACTGAAAAAATTCAAGTTACATGCCGTTATATTCCTTTTAGATAGCACTGTTGTATGAGATTTTGCTGTATGGTTACATCACAACTCATTTATCCACACTGGCTTGTGGGATTTATAAATTTTCAAAATCACTTTACTGTCATTTTAGAGGATTTTCAGTGGGAGAAGAGACAAACCTCATTCAATTCTTGATTTTGAGTTGGTTTAGTAAATGTGTTAACTTGATCTATCCTCAACCCTAATCATCACTCTTCAGTGAGCTACTCAGCAAAAATGATATGAAAATCTTTTGTTGTTAAATGTACTAGAAAAAGCTTCACCATCTTAAATATACACCTTAATATACACCTTAAAATATACACCTTAAATATTCACCATCTTGAATATACAAGATTCAATTAATTAAAAAAAATTAGTATCAATGATGATTTGTATGTAATTTTTATGTTAGATTTCTGAGGACTTAAAACCAATCCTTACCACCTAGTTACTGTTAAATAAATTGTAATCTTTCATATTTTCTGGATATACAAATTGTATGTTTTATTTGTAGAGAAAAGGAAAAGTATAAAGATAAAAACTATAAGTTAAGTAAATAACTACTATAAAAAATCTTGTCATATTCCTTTTTGCTTTTTATTTATGCACCTGTTTGTTGTTAATTAATAATACATAATTAACCATTAATTTCTCATTGTTATATAAGATATTTTAAGACATTGTGTATTCTGCCTTTTCACCTAAAATTATATTGTGATCACTTAAGACATCTTATAAACTATTAAACTAACCCCCTACTTTTAGACATTTGTTCATGAGTTTGTTTTTTTTCCAATTAAAATTGATGTCGCAATTCCCATGCATGACTCATCAAGGGCAGTTCTGATTTTTTTCCTCAGGATAAATTTACAGTGAAAGTACTGAATTAAAGAGTTTGAGTTAAAATTGAGTAATATTCCATTGTGAACATATACCAGATTTTAACAATCCACTCATGAGTCTTGCTCTTTCTCACCTATCCCGAGCCAGGACAGTCATTAGCGGTTTCCAGGGGTAGAGCTCCTTTTCAGTGTTCACGTCCTTTGTTCTGGCACCACTGACTGCCAGAGGTGAGGTGCCTGTCTTTAACTCCCTTGTGGGTCACATGAAGTGATCCCTTGGACCAGTCCCTACCCTACTGTGTGCATTGCCAGCACAGAGCGCTGGGGAGTTCAAGATGTTTTCCGCTACTGTCCACTCTCCACAGTACCTGCCATCTTGTGCTGCAATTTTGCACCAACTTCAGGCCTATCTCTATCTGAATGGGTGTGGAGGTCAGTGGAGGACATTCACCGGTAGGTCAGATTCCACGGCACTCACTGGTCAGGGGAGAGCTGTTGTCCCAGGCTCTATTCTGTTTATTTCTCACTCTCTAGACTTTGAGATCTTATCTCCCAGTCACCTGATTTTTTCCCCTTGTGTTGTGTGTTCCACGCTGTTTCTCTGAAGTTTCACCGGACTGTCCTTGTGGGGTAGTAATCCACTCATGTGTAGTCATCTGAGCTATTCCTCTCCTTCTCTGGGAGTAGAGAGCCAGGAGGTCACCTCTACTCTGCCATTTTCCTCTTCCCCGGCATTCACCATTTCTTAGGCAGTTGGCAATAATTATATTGGATTCTTGGACTAAAAATAAAATGGAAAGAAAAATATTATGAGAAGCCAAATTTTTATTGTGGAGTTGTGCCTACTGAAAATGACCATTCTAGGGGTAGAGGGAGTGAAAAAGATGGAGAAAATAAGGAAAAAAATGACAATGTTTTGTGATTAAATTTCAATTTAAAAATAAGCAGAGAAGCTCAATCTTGACTTTATCTTGCTGACTGGATATGCTAATACTAAAGGGTTGCATTTCAATAACGTATTTTGAAACAACGTATTTTGAAATAACGTATTTTGAAACAATTTTTTTTGGGTAAGACACGGTGCCACATGCCTATAATCCCAGCATGTTGAAAGGCCTAGGTGGGAGAATCCCTTTAGGTCAGGATTTGAGGCTTCAGTGAGCCTTATAAGGCCACTGCCCTCCAGCCTTGGTTAACAGAATGAGACTAAGTCTCTTAAAAAACAAACAATGAGTTAAAAAAAAATAAAACTACTAGTTACACAAACAAAAAACTAGTTAAAAAATAAACTCCTAATTTTCTTTTAGTGTATGGCAAAGGAATAAATAAAAGTGCTGGTGTAGAATCTTTGCTGGAGATAGAGACACTGACACTTTGCCACCTGAAATTGGCAGTGAAGAGTAGACTGAAATGGCAACTGGCAGGTACCACTGGATGTATCCATGCTCAAAGAACTGTACTGTGGCAACCCTGGGAGACAGGGCTAACCCCTTGAGCAATCCAGGAAAATACAGCCTCAGGGTGAATTCTAATAGCAAGTGAACTGTTATCTGTGATATGACTATTTCAGTTTGGTCATATTTTGTTTTGCTTGATGCATTAATTTGTTCACATGGGCATCGGTGGCATTGGCACTCTAAAGGTTTATAATCAACTTTCTTTTTCTCTCCCTCTACTCATGCCATACTGCCTTTCTCTATCTTCTTCTCCATCTTTCCTCTCAGCTGTTCTCAAAGGGAACAGTGTACAGTGAGATAGGCCTTTGGTTTAATCATAAAATTTACAGTGTCTGAACTGATGGTGGGGGAGGGAGCCTCCCCACATGTGCCACATGGGGCCAAGAACCGAGCCAGGCCCCTCCCTCAAGGGGCTTTGGCTCTGAGAGTCCCACAAGTGTCCCTGAATGTCTTCCCAGCCCTGCTGCTCACATCACCCTGCCATAACATCAGTCTTTGCCTTTGAGAAAGAAAAATAAAAGCCTGTTAATTAGGGTTGTGTAATTATGTCCCAGTTCCCACCACGTAGGTTCATTGGATCTGGTTTCTGTTATCCTTGCTGGTGAGGAATGCTGGCTACTCAGAGTCTTAGGTGCTTGGCCTGGGTGAGATTTGGGGACTCAGGTAGGGGAGAATGCTGAGCAATGTGAGCATCCACCCTCACATGTCCCCAAAGTCTGCATATGTCTTAATGCTCAGCTCAGTTAGCCTAAGCTCTGTGAGTTTGCCAATGTGGAAGTGTAAGTAAACTACAGAAGAAATGGATGTTAAGGGCTTATGGTGGGTCAGATCAACACAGCAACAGGCTTAAAGTATGCTGCCATTTTGCATCAACCCATAACATCATTGCTGCCAAATGTAGCTTACTTTTTCAGGAGTACATGTAGCATGTACAGCTCCAGAAAGAGCTCTATCTCAATCCTGAGATACAATGTAAGATACTCATTAAATTACAAAGTTATAAAATCCATAATTAATAAAAATTTTTCTTTTTCCTTTAAGATCTAGATTGTGGTGTCAGGTTTATGAACATGAAAGCTGATTTTGGATTTAGTTCTACATCTTGGGTTGTGCATTCCTTCATCCAACAATGTGTAGGTATCAGGTGCCAGTTCTGTGTGTGCCTGTGTAGTGCTGGTTAGGAAAGAGTGGACATGAGGTGACATCAGACATCTATTCCCATAGCTCTTGTAGAGACTATGGGGGGTTCTGGAATCGTGAGAAAAATCTGCCCTTAGACATGATCCATCCATACAGTGGAATACTAATCAGCAATAAAAAGAAATGAAGTACTGATATTAATACATAAAGGTTTGGATAATAATCCCCAAAGACAAAATCCAGATGCCATAATCCCAAATATTGAAATCTCTAACTATCAAAGTGTCTAATGTTTAAAACCCTGAATTCTATAATCCCCCAAAATCACAATTATAAGGTAGGATATTAATGTGTGAGTCTCAGTGGACCAAGTGGGAAAGATCTACTCTAACATTGGTGGGCACCACTGAATTGGCCAGGGACCCAATAAAAAAACAAAAAGTGAATCAAGCCTTTTGAGAGCTCAATTTCTTCTGTTTCCTTGGACATTAGAACTCCAGGCTTCCTGGCTTTTGAACTCTAGGACTTACATTTGTACCCCTGAGGCTTTTGATCTGACCAACACTACCAGCATCCTAGAGTCTCCAGCTTGCAGATAACCCATCATGGGACTTCTCAGCCACTATAATTGTGTGAGCCAATTTCCCTAATAAATCCTCTATCATATTTCTATTTATATCTGTATCCTATTGGTTCTGTCTCTTGGGATAACCCTGATTAACAACAGACTTGGTATTGGGGAAGCCAAATATCACTCCTTCTTACTGTATTTCTTCAAACACAATCATGGAGATCTATGACATTGTTCCATTGCAAAAAGGCTGTGATAAATTAAGCATATGAGGCTTAATGGTGAAAGATAAAAGTTGAAAAGCTAATCTTTATTGGTGAAAGTAGAAAATCACTTCATTGTTACAGTTGAGCAATAATCAGACTTTCAAATAGGTACTATATAATTACAAAATTTGTATACCACACCCACTCTCCAAATACAAGTGAAATAAGTGTTTCAAAGATTATAGAAGAAGTGAAAATGCATGAGAAAAATACCAGAATTCTCCCCTGCCAAATTGTTGTATTATGTATGACTTCTGCCTCTTCACACAAGGTACCATGCTTGCTTTAAAAAAAATGCCTTTGTCAGAGAATAAAAAGAATTTAACAAGCTCAGTAACCTTCTGAACCAAAGACACTTGCTGATATTGTGGTTCCTCTGGTACTACAAAACACAAGTAAACTATTCTTGATTAGGGGTTAGACTTGAAGAAGTTAGATTTCTTTTATTTACCATCAAATCCAACACAGAAAAACAAACATGTGCTTCACTTTGGCTAATGGACGACAGTGTCCTCATTTTTTCTGAGTCAATTATATGCAATTCATGACCCTGTTGGATCCAAAAATTCCAGAATTTACACACTCATTTAGGTGGTAATGACTGAAAAAAGTAAAACACTTCATAAACACTTATTTGAAGATTTGATGGATATTGCAGAAGAGAATGGATTTCAATTTAATCTTCAAACCATAATGACATTTTGGAATTATTAAGAAAGATTAAGCTTCTAAAAGTGAATGTCAAAGTATCACCAACAGTTTTTGTTTTTCCCTTTAAGTCCAAATGCAGTTGGCAGAAGATTCAGATTAAATGGATTGGCCAGAAGATTCAGCAACAATGAAAACTGCAATTCAAAAATGTATTATTTACCTACATTGGCATTCCTATAGCTAAAAGAATTCCAGGAGACTTTAATGAATTAAAGCCACATTTACCTGAAGAAGTCAGTGAAGCTACTAATTGATTTGAGATTAATTGTGTGCATGGTAGGATAAGAAGATATTTAAGCCATGAAGTTGCTGTTGGATTACCAGTATTATCACTGCCCAAACTGTGGTCTGTATACAAGTGCATGCAGAATGGATTTATGCATATGAAAAACAACTTAGAAATTATAAAACAGAAAATGGGAAAATTAAAAAAAAATCCTCTAAAACTGATTTATGTGATTAACTGTACATCTTAGTAAATTCACTAATAATCATTTAATTGTACACTTAAAATGAAGTAAAGGTATGATATGTAAAGTATACTTTAATAAAGAAGAAAAAAGAAAATGTGAAAAAATGCTCATTTTTGTGTATATCAAATCATAGAAGAAATTCAAAAAGAGAATAAAAAATAAAACCCAATAAAATGAATGTGAACATGTTCTCCAAGGACAGCCACATCCTTCAAAAAAGAAAGCAGCTATTCATCATTATGCAAAACTTCAAAATATAGTTGATGATTGTGAAAGTTGGCCAGCACATATGGACTATTTCCATAAAACTGACCATAATCTATCCCTCTAAAAGACTTTTTCATGTGTCAAAATTTCTTTTTAGTTTTGCCTTTTCTTTAGCTTCTTTTTCTCTGTTTTACATTGTCAGCATTGTTATTTACAATTTGCTGTGCTTTGTATTTCATCTTCACATCATGTTCAATATTGTAGGTATAAATTTTGTAGAGACTTCTTAGAGAGTACTAATTTGTTTTATGCATATTTACCAAATTTGACTCTAACAAAGTGCATTATCACAATGTTGACTTTATGTGTATTGTGTATATATGTAAAAAACATTAGGAAAAAATTAGAACCTCCTCAACAAATGATGAGATGCCCTTTTCATACATGTGCATTTGTGAAACATAACATTTCTTGAGATTTTGCCTCTTTGGCTGGCTACATATGTGACAGCGGTCCATTCTGAATTTTGATTGATCTCATCAAAAGACTTAGATTGTTCATTATGATATTTCAGTTGATCACAGTTATAAAGCTGGGCACTCACAAATACCAACCATAGTGATACGCATTTATACATTTCCCCTTTTCACCTATTTTTTTATGAATATGGTTTATTCTGCTCACCACTCTTATACCCGTGTGATCGTCATTAGCATACCTGAGTGTTTTTGCTGGCAAAAATATGCATGTTACTGTTGCCAATTTTATTGTGATATACTAGCCTGTGAAGTGTTCTATTTTTACATTTTTCAAGTAAATTAATTTTAAAATCTAAATAAATATCTTTAAAATAATTTTAAAGTTATTTTTCAAAATTGTATTTTTAGGATTTTGATATTTCAGGATTTCAACATTTGGGACTATGGTGATTGTTTCCTGATACATACTATAACATGGATGAACCTCAAGAGTAGTATGTAAATCAAAGAACTTAGAAACAAAAGGCTATATATTGTATGACTTCGTTAATATAAAGTTTGTTTTTGTTTTTGTATTTTTTGAGACAGAGTCTTTTTCTATTGCCTGGGCTAGACTGCTGTGGCATCAGCCTAGCTCACAGCAACCTCAAACTCCTAGGCTCAAGCAATCCTTGTACCTCAGTCTCATGAGTAGCTGGGGCTATAGGCATGCACCACCATGCCTGGCTAATTTTTTCTCTATATATATTTTTAGTTGTCCAGACAATTTCTTTCTATTTTTAGTAGGGACAGGGTCTTGCTTTTGCTCAGGCTGGTCTCAAACTCCCGAACTTTAGTGATCCACCTCCCTTGACCTCCTACACTGCTAGGATTATAGATGTGAGCCACTGCACCCAGCCAAAGTTTTCAGAATTGAAAAACCCATGGAAGATAGGGCATAAATTAGCAGTCAGAAAGGGTTCAAAAGAGGGGAACAGGGAATGACTCCTATTGGGCGCAACAAATCTTTTTGTGGATAATGGAAATGATCTAAAATTAGATTGGGGTGATGGATACACAACTCTAAATTTACTAAAATTCAATGAGTCAATACTTCAAATATACAAATTTTAATCATTAAAATTATATATCTCAAAAAGCTAATAAAAGTAAAAATAAAATGCCATTACATGTGCACAATCAATGGTAAACTGAGAGAAAGTTCACTAACATGATTTAAAAAGCCTCTAAACTGGTCTTTGTTTTAAGAAGAAATGTTGGAGGACACCTGACCAATTGGAAATCCAGATAAAACTAAGAATATTTCCTGGATTTTAGTTTATTAGCCTGTTTTGAAAAAAGTAGCAGAAAAGGAAAAAACTCTCTACCTGTTGTTCTTGAAAAGACTTTTTCCACATGATACACAGTTCCCTGTAAGAGCACTGGAATAGGACTTGTGTTGTTTTGACCCTATAACCAAACATCAAATTATGGGTATTCTAAGTAGCAGTGGCAACTGAGAAGAAAAATACAAAGCTACAATTTCTTTTCTGAAACCTCTGGACCAGATTTGTTTCAGAATTTCAAAGAGTTTGGCTTTTCAGAAGGTAATATGGTAGTATATATTGTGTTCTGCATGATAACACCATTGATGTTCAGATATTCCTACAAATCCACACATTAATCTTTCCATAGAACACATGTCAGATAAGTGAAACAGTTTCTTAACCATTCAGGTGGGGTTTTTGCACCAAGAAAATGAGGTCAAAATAGATTTCACTGTCAGATGATATATATGTTAAAAATAACCCCCCAGCTCCCAAAACCCTGGTGGGCGTCACCATCATGTGAGCACTGTAGTGTTAATCAGTCAGTACCAATTTGATGGTGAATACACATGGAGCCCATTCTTCTTGTCTTGTGTCACCTCATTTAGAATAATGGACTTGAGGTGAATCCAGGATAATGTAAGCAGTGCTAGCTCACTGTCGTTTCTTAAAATTGAGTAGTATTCCATTGTAAACATATATCACGTTTTAATAATCCACTCATGAATTGACAGCCACCTGAGTTGTTTCCACAACCTAGCAATAGTGAATTGTGCTGTACCATAGCTGTAAAACTTGGTAAATTTACTATAAATCATTTAATTGTTCACCTAAAATGGAGTAATGGCATGGAATGTAAATTATACTTGAATAAATTTGTCAAAAAAATACATAAAGATAGATTGATATTTATATATATATGTATATATTTATATATATAATCTCCCTAGTTTTCAAGACTTTCTGAATTCTGAAATAGTATGTTGATTTTGGAACTCTAATAGTTGATGGTATTACTGCAATTGAGAATTCCATGAAGTAACAGGTTCTTGTGTGAAGCAGAGAAACAAAATTACTAAAATTCCTTCCCAAATTCTGCAATACTGTCTTTCCACACATACTTTCAACTTTTTTCATGTGGAAATAATTGGAAAAAAGATGCCACCATGACAAAAAACTTTGGAACAATTTGTTTCTGAATCTGGCCACAGAGATCTTACAGGTGATAGTATAGGCCGTAGTGTAACCCACCCATGCAATCAAAATATCAGTTGTTAGGTTCATCTCTGTGGATGTTCCCTGGTCCCCTCAGTTTACCAGTGTCAAGAAAAAGTACTGGTTCTGAGTTGGGCTAATGACGAAGTGACCACAATCAGAGTAATTTTAGTATAAACCTTATCACATAAATGAAAGAATGAAAATAAAGGAAGCTACACAAAGGGAAAATACACTCCAGAAAGAGTGGAATGGGTTAGACCCATGAGTGGAGAAAGAATCTGAAGTTTCAGCGTAGCTGCATTTTATAAGCTTCTTGTTTATCCTGCCTTTCCTCTGGTAGTATTGGTTGTTGTTTCCTGCTTTCTGTGTGATTGAAAGATTGTGATTATACAACAGGTCACATAACTGGTTGGTTATCTAAGTTTCCCTTTCTGTGCATGCGTCTTTCCCAGAATTTTTCACAAGTCTCCAGCCATGTTATGCTAATAAACTTTATGTCAGTTAAAGGTTACTAGAAAATTTTTACCATGTACTTTTCCTTGCTGGAATTTGGTTCCTAGCTACAATTCAGTTTACACTCTTCACCCTTAGCCACTTCCTTGTCACCCGTTTACCCTCCACCAGACCTAATACAGTTGCTTAGAAATATTACTGACTCCTAAATTAAGCATTTGCCATTCTTTAATTAGATCCCAAATAAGATGGTGTGAAGAAAAACATAAAGCAAGCCACAGGGCTCTTGTATGTTTTTTCCCTCCAGAATTCTCAGTTTGTTTTGTTTTGTTTTCATAGAAGGGAAAAAGTTTTGATACAGGCTGACCAGGAAATCTTTGCCAAAGGAAAATGTCTCCTTTTCCCTCACCCACCCATGCAGTTAATATAGTGGAGACTATCTTCTGTCCAATCTTCTTTATTCCCCTTTGGAAAAGTTGAGGTGGTTCCAGTGTTTTTTGCCTTGACCTTTTCATGGTTTTCCTTTTTTTTTGGCTGTAACTTCCCAGAATTACAGTTTTAGAAACTGCATAGTTAGTCTTTAACCTTCTGTTTTCTTTTTCTTATCTTTTTCTTTCTTTTAAAGCTTCTTTGTGTAGGTAGTATCCACATCTTCTCTACGCCTGCAAGAGACCCTTTATGATGCTGACTTAACGATCTGGGGCTGAGGTGACACTCTGAGAGGTGGTCAATTGTGAAATAAGAAATACTTAATATTTAGTCAGGGAAATGATACAAGATGGCAAATGAGAAAAACCACCAGCCAGACTATCTCTGCAAAAAAGACAGATTTTAGAAGAAAGTGAAAAAAATAAATAGACAAACATAGATCAGAGGAGGGTCAGAAGGAAGGGTACCTGAGACTGTAGGAGACTGCACAGGAAGAAGTTGCAGAGGAAAACTGGAAGAACCCCGGACAGCCTTGGAGACGAGTGACAAGGGTAGGTGGAGGAGTTAACTTTCCTCTCTTGTATCCCGGACTGCTCTTGGGGTCCTGGGCAGTTGGAGAGACCTGCTAACACCAACCCAGAGACAGCTGCCGCCAGTGAGCAGTGAGGCTCTTGTGGATGGGGCACCAGGCTCCCAGCTCCCTCAAGACACCTCCCCTTATGCAGACCCAAGCTGAATGGTAGCCGCCGTATTGCTTTATTCTGTCCTTCTCCTTCCTTACCTGTGGGTGCAAAGACAGACAATTTAGCCATCGTATGGAAGAATCTCCAAGGAATGGTACTTTTCCTTTTGGGGCCTTCAAGCAGACTGAGGGGTACTCAGATTGAGCTCCCTACCTGCCAACCCTCCCAGGTACTGCTAGCCTGGTGACTCCAGGAGAATGGGGAAAATGCTGAGGTGGAGAGACACTGATCCAGCTTGGGCACCCCGTGAGTGACTAGAGACCAGCACTCCTCTCCCTGTCAGGGTCACAGATTGATCTCCAGGGCCCAAGAGACAGGCCTGCAGACAAGATTCCATTCACCCAAGTCTCAATCACATTACCCAGGGGCACAGAAGGGATATTTTTGAACAGCTACTAAGGTGTGTGAGCCTTCAGAGGCAGATCAGCATGCTTGAGAGGCAACCTTTGTCCCACAGGAGGTGGTGTACACAGTCCAGGCTGCGATCCCGGGTAAGGAATCCCCTGGCCCACATCACAGCCAGGGGAGAACCGCTGGCTTGAGTTCTTGCCTGCTGGCAGAGGCCCAGGAAAAATCATGGACTAGGGGAGGTTGGAAAGGGGAGCCAGGCCTGCTTCAGGCTGCGGGTCCCCCAGCCCCACTCCCACACTCAGAATTTTCAGTGGAGTGAGGCCACTCCAGCTCCTCCCTCCTTTGCCCAGAAGCAGAGAACAGACCTTTGGCCCCTGCTAACAGCATCTGTGATGCTTGAGGGCAGGCCCACCCAACCCAACTCTGTCCAGACTGTCTCTTGGACCTGCCCCACTGAGGAGGTGAATCGGGAGTCCCAGACTCCCACCAATCACCTGAGGCACAAGAATGCCTTTCCCAGAGAAACAAGAGCTGGTTATAGGACTCTAAAACAAGACTGCACCCTGCTCCTCCCAGCAAGTGCCACCTACTGACAGGGACACTGCATCATGCTCCTCCCATCAAGCATCACCTACTGACAGGGAGGTCATTCTGCACACCCTTTTAGTACATCTAATGACTCATCACAAATGGTGTAGTCACATCTCACCCACAAATGCCACCTTCTGACTCAGAGACTAAATAGTGTGTGTTGTTATCCAAAAGAAGAGCTAAAGGTAAGAATCAACAACTAATCCAGATGGAAAGGAATCAGTAAAAAAAACCTCTGGAAGTATGAAGAATTAAATGGAAAGCCCAATCACAAAGAGGAACACCAGCTTTCTAGAAATGGACTTTAACCAAAGTCAGAACACTAAAATGACTGAAGAATTACTAACATGGATTATAAGAAACTTCAATGACATGCAAGAAAAAATAGATAACCAACACAAAGAAGCCACACACACACAATAATCCAGGACCTGGAAGAAAAATTCACTAAAGAAATTGAAATGTTAAAGAAAAATCAAGCCGAACTCCTAGAAATGAAGAATTTATTCCAGGAACTACAAAACACAGTGGAAAGTCTCAAGAACAGGATAGATCAAACAGAACTAAGAATCTCAGAGATTTAAGATAATACCTTCCAATTAAATAAGTTACAGAGATAGAGGAGAGAAATAAGAGAAAACAGCAAGTCTACAAGTAATGTGGGATTATGTGAAGAAACCTAACATTATGGGCTTCCCTGAAGGGGAAGAAGGAAACACACAAGAGTTGGATAAGCTATTTGAAGATAGAATAGAGGAAAATTACCCAGGCCTTACTAAAAATCTAAATATCCAGGTACAAAGCTCAAAGTACCCCTGGGAGATACCATGCAAATAGGAAGACACCACAATATGCAATTATTAGACTGATTAAAATATCCACTAAAGAGACTGTGTGAGCTATAAGGTGAAAGAAACAAATAACATACACAGAAAAGCAATCTGACTAATACCTGACTTCTCAACTGAAACCTTGCAAGTAAGAAGAGCCTGGGGCCCATTCTCACTCTTCTCAAACAGAATAATGCCAAGCCTAGAATCTTGTACCCTACAAAGCTAAGTTTTGTATACTAAGGAGAAATAAAAACGTCCTCAGATAAGCAAAGACTGAGGGAATTCACCAAGATAAGACCAGCCCTCCGAGAAGTACTCAAAACAGAGTTACACATGTATCAATGCAATAAACACTCATGAATGTAAAACTACTCAAAAGCTAAAGATCAAAGGCCAGATACCACAATAGCTCAAGAGAGAAAACAAAGCAACAAAGTTCAACCAAATAGAATGAACAGAAAGTAGCCCCACCTATGAGTTTTCTGAATAAATGTGACTGGATTGAACTCCCCACTCAAGAGACATAGGGTGGCTGAATGGATAAAAAAATACAAGCCAAGTATCTGCTGTCTTCAGGAAATACATCTAACTTGCAAGGATGAATTTAGACTCAAGGTAAAGGAATGGAAAACAATATGTCAAGCAAACAGAAGACAAAAAAGGCCATTGTGGTTTTGATTGCAGATAACTTAGTTTTCAAATCAATGAAAGTAATGAAAGACAAAGAGGTCACTATATAATGGGGTATGGTACAGTTCAACAAGAAGACATAACAATTCTAAATATGTATGCACCCAACTTAGGTGCAACTAGATTCATAAAGCAAACTCTAATTGATCTTAACAAATTGATAAACAGCAACACCATAAGAGCTGGAGATTTCAAGATCCCACTGAGAACAGAGGACAGATCCTCCAAACAGAAAATTAACAAAGAAATAATGGCCTTAAACAGAAGTCTAGAAAAAATGAGACTGACTGACATTTTCAGAACATACAACCCCAAAACCACTGATTATACATTCTCATCAGCTCATGTGATATTTTCTAAATTGACCATATCCTAGGACACAAGCATGTCTAAAAAAATTTTATAAAAGAGAAATTATACCATATATTTTCTCATAAAATGGAATAAAAGTGAAATGAACCCTAACAGAAACTCCCGTTTCTACACAAAGTTGTGGAAACCAAACAACTTTTTGCTGAATGATCACTTCATAAATGAGGAAGTCAAATGGAAATCAAAAGATCATTTCAACTAAGTGACAAAGGAGACACAAGTTATCAAAATCTATGGGACTCAGCTAAAGCAGTCCTGAGAGGAAAGTTTATTTTCATAAATGCCTATATTCATAAGTCAGAAAGACCACAGATAGACAACCTAATGGAAATACTCAAAGAGCTGGAAAAGGAAGAACAGGCCAACTGCAAACCCAACAGAAGAAATGAAATTAATAAGATCAAGCCAGAACTAAATGAAATTAACAACATGAAAAGTTTTTTCATGAAAATATTCTTTCATAAAATAAACAAAATTTATATGCCTTTGGCAAGACTAATGAAGAGCAGAAAAGAAAAATCTCTAATAAGCTTCATCAGGAACAAAACAGGAAAAATTACAACTGATGCCTCAGAGATACAAAATGTAATTTATGAATACTACAACAACCTTTAAGTACACGAAATGGAAAATGTGTAGGAAATGGACAAATTTTTAGAAACACTCAGCCTCCCTAGACTCAACCAGGAAGAAATAGAATTCTTCCTGAACAGAGCAATATTAAGAGCTGAAATTGAAACAGCAATAGAAAACCTTCCTAAAAAGAAAGATCCTGGGACAAATGGTTTCACACCTGAATTTTACCAGACCTACACATAATACCTGGTACCTACCCTGACCAAATTATTCCACAAACTTGGAAGGAGGAAATCCTCCCCAACACATTTTATGAAGCCAACATCACCCAGATAGCAAAACCAGGAAAGGCACAACAAAAAAGAAAACTGCAGACGAATATCCATTATGAACATAGATGCAAAAATTTTGAACAAAATCCTTGCTAAATGAATCAAGGTGCTTATCAAGAAAATAATACATCACGACCAGGTGGGCTTCATCTCAGAGATGTGGGATGGTTCAACATATGCAAATTTATAAATGTAATTCACCACATAAACAGAAGCAAAAACAAAGACCATATAATCCTCTCAATAGATGCAGAAAAAGCATTTGACAAAATTCAAAACAGTTTTATGATAAGAATGCTTAACACAAAAGGCATAGATGGGGTTTACCTAAAAATGATAAAGCCATATATGACAACTCACAGCTAACATCTTACTGAATGGGGAAAAATTGAAAACATTCCCTTTTAGAACTGGAACTAGACAAAGTGGTGATCTATCACCACTACTATTCAACATAGTGCTGGAGGTCCTTGTTATAGCACTCAGACAAGAGAGTGGAATTAAAGGCATCCAACTGGTGGCTGAATTGATCAAACTCTCACTCTTTGCTGATGATATGATATTATATCTAGAAAACCCCAAGGATTCAACTGAGAAACTCCCTGAATTCATAAGTGAATTCAGTAAAGTTTCAGAATACAAAATCAATACACACAAATCATGAAGCATTCATGTATGCCAATAACAATTATTCAGAGAACCAAATCAATTATTCATTCCCTTCAAAATAGCAACAAAGAAAATAAACTACATAGGAATATATTTAACTAAGGAGGTAAAAGACCTCTACAGGGATAACTATGAAACACTGAGAAAGGAAATAGAAGAGGACATAAACAGGTGGAAGACAATATTATGCTCATGGATCAGTAGAATAAACATTGTTAAAATGTCTATACTACCCAAAGTGATTTACAGAATCAATGCAATACCCACTAAAATACCATCATCATTTTTCACAGATATAGAAAAAATAATTTTATGCTTCATAAAATATGCTTCATATGCTTCTCTACCAGAGAAGACCCCCTATAGCAAAAACAATTCTGACAAATAAAAACAAATGGCAGGTAACAATTTACAGACTTCAAACTATACTATAATGCTATAGTAATTAAAACAGCTTTATATTGGCACAAGAACAGGGACCTTGACCAGTGAAACAGAACAGAGATACCAAATATAAAGCCATCCTCATATAGCCACCTAATCTTTGACAAAGCTTACAAAAAATACACTAGGGAAAAGAATCCTTATTCAATAAATGGTGCTGGGAAAACTGGATAGCCACATACAGAAGACAGAAGCAAGATCTATACCTTTCACCTTTTACAAAAATCAAATCATACTGGGTGACAGATTGAACCTTAGTTGTGAAACTATCAGAATTCTGGAGGAAAATGTTGGAAATACTTTTCTAGACATTGGCCTATGCAAAGAATTTATGAAGAAGACCCCAGAGGCAATCACAGCATCAACAAAAATAAATAAATGGCACCTGATCAAATTAAAAAGCTTCTGCACAGCCAAAGAAACTGTCATGAGAGCAAACAGACAATCTACAGAATGGGAGAAAATTTTCTCATGCTACACATCTTTTAGAGGGCTGATAAATAGAATCTATTTAGAACGCAGGAAACTCAGGAAGGAAAAATCAAACAACCCTATCAAAAAGTGGGTGAAGTACATACATAGTGCTCCAACTGTATCTACTTACAACCAACACTCCATTTTAAGTGTATAATTAAATGATTTTCAGTGAATTTACCAAAGTGTACAGTTAATCACATGAATAAGTTTTTGAGGAATTCCTTTCCCCTATTGAGACCCCTAATTCCGCTCCCCAACTACTTTTCAAGCATAACCCACCCCTCCGTAGATTTTTAAATGTAACAAGATAAGTCAACTTGAGTGGTAATATATTTTGGGAAATCAGCTCACCATAAAAAAAAAAAAAAAGTGGGTGAAGGACATCAACAGAAACTTTTCAAAAGAAAACAGAATAATGGCCTCAAACATATGAAAACATGCTCAACATCTCTAATCATCAGGGAAATGCAAATCAAAACCACAATGAGATATCACTTATCTCCAGTGAGACCGGCTTTTATTAAAAAGCCCCAGAACAATAAATGTTGGTGTGGATTCAGAGAGATAGAAACATTCATACACTGCTGGTGGGATTGCAAACTAGTGCAATCTCTATGGAAAGCAATATAGACATAACTTAAAGAGATACAAGTAGGTATACCATTTGATCCCACAATATCTTTAGTGGGAAGCTACCCAAAGGAACAAAAGACACTTTATAAAAAAAGGTATCTGCACTCAAATGTTTATAGCAGCACAATTCACAATTGCAAAGATGTGGAAGCAACCTAAGTGCCCATGAACACATGAGTGGATTAATATAATGTGGTATATGTATACCATGGAGTACTATTCATGTATAAGAAACAATTGTGATCTACCACCTCTTGTATTTTTCTGGATAGTGCTGGTACCCATTCTACTAACTGAAGTATCCCCAAAATAGAAAAATAAGCACCACATGTACTTGCCAGCAAATTGGTTTCACTGATCAACACCTAAGTGCACATATGGAATAATATTTATTGGGTGTCGGGCCTAGAGAAGGAGGTGTAGGGGATGCATATATACATACACCATGAGTACAATGGACACCATCTGGGGGATAGTCATTCTTAAAGCTCTGACTTGGGGTGGGGAGAGGGAGCATGGCAATATATGTAACCTAATCATTTGTAACCCCATAATATACTGAAATAAAAAGAATGGAAAAAACTATTAAATCTGCTTTGGATAGAATATTGTGTTTTATGTGTAGGGAAAATTTCTAGGTTGCTGTAGATTGTTTTGCACAGATGGATTCAGAGGATAGTATAAGAATATTTAGATCCTATATTCCAAATGTGGGCCATGGAGAAGCAGAATTGGCATCCTCTTGGACCTTATTAGAAATGCAGAGTCTCAAGTGCTACCCAGACATACTGAACCAGAATCTACATTTTAATATGATTTCCATGTGGTTCCTATGCACATTAAAGTTTGATAAGCACTAATTTAGACCAAGGTCTAATACCAAGAAGGAAGGAGACAGACAAGAATTGAAGAAATGAATTTAACCCAAAAGACTTCTAAAATCTCTTTTTCTTTCGGAAAGATACAGAATTATTTGAAGTATTTATTGTGTCTTCTTTCGTTTTCTGTGGTGAGGGGTGTATAAAAATGTTCATGACAGTCATTAATGAATTGAGTCCTGTTTGGAAGGATAGTGAACTATGATTCTCTTAATTACCTGTCTTAAAACATGCCCCTGTCAACTGAAGATCATGAGGTTCATAAAGTTGGAAAGGAGAACTTTATTTGTCATAAGGACTTGCAGCTGCAGATGACCATCTTGCAGGCTGAGAAGCACTGTCTCTGACAAAAGCCCAAAGCAAGCATTTACAGGAAATCATAAAGGGAACAGGAATTTATGCAGAGCAGAGTGGCTAAATATACATATTTAACATACTATAGGAAAAGTCATGGATATTTATGAAAGGACAAATATATATGCTCAGCTGAACTTCATGTCAATGTACAACAGATGGTATTGTTTCCATGATCTGAGGGTGGAATCTTTAGCCCTATGAAGTCAGTAAGTGAAGGATAGGGCATAAAGATACTGTGTATATTCCATGACATATAGGCCATATCCATTCCAAAGTCAGTGGTCTCTTATTAGGAAAGAATGTCAGTCAATTGCATCAAAGCTACAAAAGGGAAGAAAAGCAGCATTAGGTATTTTGATGAAATCAGCAGTGGGGCAAGCCTGGCTCTGTTTAACCCTTAGGAGAAAAATGCCTGATGGCAGTTAGTGAGGGTACGTGTATAACTAGGTAAGTCAGACCTCCCATTCCATATGGCTGGAATTTTATTTTGAGGTTTCTCTGAGATTCTCTTAGTCAAAAAGGGGTCAATTCAGTCAGGTGGTGGTCAGGGGTAGGGTTTTATTTTTATTTCTCATCTCCTTTTATTTCTTTGTTGAAAATATTTGTGAAGAGGAATGGGAGAGAGGCAGTGAAGACAGAAAAGATTTGTTTCCTGTAGCAGAAGCTAGAGGACAAAGTACATTATGAGACCTTGGGAAATTCTCAAATGCCTCTCATTTCCCTCTTTAATGAAATCTAACAACATTTTAAGTAAAAGATTGTTCAATGATACTCATTAAATATGGTAAGTCTGACTTAATCAAGTGGGGCCATGGCAATAGGTATGAGAACTGCTGCAATGAGGTCTTGCAGTTGTGGGGAAGAGACTGGGCTCAACTCTGAATCTCACAAGTGAGGATTAATAGCCAAAGAGCAGGCTATCAATCAGTGAATGGAAAATTACTAAGAGGAAACATCAGGGCATGGGGTTTCTGGGTAACCTAAGGTGATAGAAGTATTGCTTGAAGGCAGGCCCAGGTGATAAGATATTGAGGGCGATCAAATGCCTAGTATGAGAGATTTTCCCTAAACTGACTTAAGAGGATTCTTGCTCATAACAGATTCTACAGGGAAAGAGTGGGAAGCCCAATGTTGAGCTTGGTAAAAACAAAACAAACAAAAACAATAACAAAAACACTCCAAGGTGATGAAGAATGTGTTGCTGCTAAGTACACTGTGGTGCCACTGCCTGATTCCACTAAGGCATCAACAGTTTTACTGGCAAATGTCAAAACAGTGAAAAAGTAAATAATATCTTGGCACTCTTATAAAAAGAATTTTGATCTTGAAGACAGACCTCCAAAATCACCAGGAAACTAAAGCAAAACGCAAAACCTCTGTCTTTTCTCAGATCTGCCGAAACAGAGTCTGAATTGTAAACAGATCTTCAGGGGATTGATATGCAATTTAAAGTTAGAGAACCACTGCTCATTAAATTGTCTGTGAAATATTTCTGTAATGGATCTGATGGTAAATATGTGTGGCAACAATTCAACTCAGGTCTTTGTGGTTTGAAAGTAACAATAGGCAATATATAAGTGAATGAATGGAATTGTGTGCCAATAAAACTGTTTTTAATAGACACAGACATTTGCATTTTCTAAACTATTTATGGGTCTCAAATGTCTTTTTTTAAATTTTCCTTTTTTTCTTTATTACCATTTTGAAATGCAAAATCCATTCTTTTGGTTTGTTTGTTTGTTTTCTTTGTTGAAGTAAAATTTGCATATTATGTCTTTACTCCATTTTAAGTGTACAATTAAATGGTTATTAGTAAATTTACCAAGTCATACAGTTATTCACATAAATCAGGTTTAGAGGATTTCCTACCCCCTATGGATATCCCTAATAACCATCCACACTTTCATATTAAGCAAGACCATCCCCTTCACAGTGCTCACAACATCTCTCAGATGTGGGTCTACCTCCCATTCCCTAAATCCCTAGGGAACAATACCATCATTTGAGTACCATAGTGTTATTCAGTCAATACCAATTTGATGGCGAGTACAGTAGGGCCCATTAATTGGGTCTGTGTCACCTCACTTTGAATAATGGTCTTAAGCTTAATCCACGACAATATAAGTGGTGCTAGCTCACTGTCATGTCTTAAAATAGAGTAATAACCCATTATAAACATACACCAAATTTTAACAATCCACTCATGAATTGATGGGCATTTGGGTTGTTTCCATGACCTAGCAATAGTGAATTGTGCTGCAACAAATAAACTTCAAAGGCAGGCCTATCAGATTAACTGCAGATTTCTCAGCTGAAATCCTGAGTATTTTTCATTTCAGATAAATTTATGGGCAATTCGAATTGGTTTTACCAAAAAGACGGGATCCCAGGAAGAAAGAGATAAATATTTCAGAGGGTCTTTTTGGTTTGTCTTCATTCTGATGGTTCTAAAAAATACTATTATTCAACCCTTTACCTTCCCTTACATTGTTATACACATTTCCACACTCTGGGTGGGATCGCAGGTTACCATGTTGGAAACATACTCTGCCATTGCACCTGCTGGAACAACAGTCTTTTGGAGATTGAAGACTAGAGATTCGTGGACTTAGCAAAGCTGTGGTCCCCAACCTGCTGGCCATGGACCGGTACTGATCTGTGGCCTATCAGGGACTGGGCTGCAGAGCTCCGCTGCCCCTGCCCTCCCCTCCCCACCCCGACTCCCACCTCCATGGAAAAATTGTCTTCCATGAAAGTTAGGAACAGGGATGGGGGGCACACAGCAGGAGGTGAGTGGTGCTCCCCATCACTCTCATCACCACCAGAGTTCCGCCTCCCCCCACCCAATCGGTGGAAAAATTGTCTTTCATGAAACCAGTCCCTGATGCCAAAAAGGTTGGGGACCGCTGGAGTAAAGGACAGCTCTCACCAATACAAGTCAATTTTCTGCTCTTTTTATTCTCTTGAAGACTTGATGGTATTTTTTCAGTAAAAGGAAAAAGAAAATCAATCATGAGAATATGTCCCAGTGACAATTTGTGCTGGGCCTATTCAAACAACTAGAATTCAAGTGGAAGTTAGTGTTTCATCTTCTTCACAGAACCCCTTAAGCTCAGCCTACAGAACACTGTCCAGTAAAGTTGCCTCAATAGTTATTTTCAGAAAGAAATTAAAAATGGTATTTTGAGGGCATGGCTCTGGGGTAAGACTTGGTGTCTATAAATATTACATAAAACAAAAGTTTTTAAAAGTGGTCATTTACCATAAGATACTAGATTTTCTTGTCTTAATGAAGTTAAAAGATAATGGATTCTTTGCAACTGAGCAATTTCAAATTTCTTCAAAACTCTCGAACAATTTTAGAAGCACATGCTTCAGAATCCATTGCAAGTTTGTTGTGCAATTTAATAATAAAAAAGAAACAAGGAAAATAAATCAAAGATAAGATTTTAGCTTAAAAACATTACCTCAACAGCATTATACCTGCAATATAACCACTCGCATGTGGTAGCTTGTTAGCAGCTGCGGTCATAAACGTCAGCATCTAGGAGACTCAGAAGAGATGATATACTGCTGGTAGCTATCTATACACAAATATATGATCTTTCAATCTATGAACTGTAATCACTCTTTGGAACTGATGACTTGAAGCATGGCCCATAGGCAATTCACTTATGCATAACTTTCACTATGCCTTAGGTAATACTTTTACTCTTAGAGAGACTTTTACAACACTGATTGTTCTCCCTCTGCTGACAGATACCAAACCCTGTTTCCCTACCTCTACACAGTTGCCCCATACCGGCACCACTAATTGCCACCTGAAATCCAAGCCTTCCTCCCTGTTCTCAAAGCCAACCTTTGGCTCTGACAGGAGGAATAAACCATATTGTCATTGGGTTTCAAGGCCCACTTTCCAGACATCTCCCAGACTAGTTTGTTGACTCCAAGGAACTGCCCCAGATCTGCTAGTTAGGCTCCTGCCTTGTTCCCAAGCACAATTGCCTTTGTTCTCCTTTTGGACTATTCCATTTCTATCAATAAGTATCAGTTTTATTTCTTATCTCTAGTGCAATTACAGCCATTTGTGTGGTTGCAATCTATAGAAATAGTGAGGAGAAGGAAATATGTAGCCCTGGGCATTGGACACACCTTGATCACTGGCCATGAGAATTTAAGCAAATTGCCAAGTTTCCAAACCTTGTTTCCTCAGAAAGTGGCTGTCCCTTGATTAAATTCCTTGATATAATGTGGTTTTATGTAACAGAATTGATACTAAAAATTACCACCTGATGCTGAAATAATACTAGCTCCCTCTCTCCACCTCCTCCTAATGATGGCAACCTCCCTGAGACAACTGGATGATTAGAGCCTGGTACACGTGGATAAGTATCCCCAATACTAAATCCATGGATTTTAGTGTCCTTTTCCTCTCCTCTCCCACCCCCCAATAACCCCTCTTCCCTTTTGCATCCCATCTGCTGAAATACATTTCTTCAGCCTGGTCCTCACCCTTATCTTGCCTTTTCTAACTTAGAAAGAACCAAGAGAACGTGAAAATATCTGAACATACGATTTCTCCATCAGACTCTGCCTTGCCACTCAGCTCTAAGAGTTGAGTGAGTTTTCTAAAACTCTCTCGCACTCTGTGAGGTATTGTTGTCTTGACAGTTAAGTCTCAGCTTCCCTAGGTCACTACAAATGCCCAGCCAGGCTGATTTAAATGGTGAAAGAGGAAAAATACTTATTCTTTGTTCATTCAAGTCTACTTATGAAAGCCAAGTTTGCCTACCAGTGATTATCTAGTCATTAGTACTTCTATACATATACAGAGAACATATATACAGGCATATCTCGTTTTATTGCACTTTTATTTATTGTGTGTCATGGATAATGTGCTTTTTACAAATTGAAGGTTTGTGCCAACCCTTTGTCCAGCAAATCTATTGGTGCCATTTTCCAACAGCATGTGCTCAATTTGTGTCTTTGTCTCACATTTTGGTAATTCTTGCAATATATCAAATTTTCATTATTATTATATTTGTTATGGTAATCTGTGTTCAGTGATTTTTAATGCTACTACTATAATTGTTTTGGGGTGCCATGAACTGTTCCCGTATAAGACAACGAACTTAATCAATAATGTTGTGTATGTTTTGACTGCTCCACCAACCTGCCATTCCATTATCTCTCTTCCTCTCCTTAGCCTCGCTGTTCCCTGAGAAACAATATTGACATTAGGCCAATTAATAACTCTGTAATGGCTTGACTGTGTTCAAGTGAAAGGAAGAGTCACACATCTCTAACTAAATCAAAAGCTAGTGATTTAGCTTGGTGAGGATGACATGTTAAATGCCAACACAGGCCAGGAGGTAGGCCTCTTGCACCAAATGGTTAACCAAGTAGTGAATGTAAAAAAAATAAAAATAAAAAAAGTATTAAAGTAAACTAAAAGTACTATCTCAGGGAACATACAAATGATCAGAAAGCAAAACAGCCTTAAGGCTGATATGGAAAAAGTTTTACCGGTGTGGACAGACAATTAAAACTTAATCCAGAGCAAGACCCTAACTCTCTTCAATTCTGTGAAAGCTGAGAGAGGTAAAGAAGCCACAAAAGAAAAGTTGGAAACTAGTAGAAGTTGGTTCATGAGGTTTAAGGAAAGAAGCCATACCCACAATGTAAAAGTACAAGGTGAAGCAGCAAGTGCTGATATAAAAGCTATAGCAAGTTATCCAGAAGATCTAGCTAAGATCATTGATAAAGGTGGCTACACTAAACAGATTTTTCAATGTAGAGAAAACCACCTTCTATTGGAAGAAGATGCCATCTGACCCTTTAGAGCTAGAGAAGAGAAGTCAATGCCTAGGGGGTCAAAACTTAAAAGGACAGTGAGACTCTCGTGTTAGGGGTTAATGAAACTTGCAATTTTAAGTTGAAATTAATGTTCATTTACCATCTCCCAAATCCTATGGCCCTTAAGAATTATGCTTAATCTACTCTGCCTGTGTTCTATAAATAGAACAAAGGCTGAATGACAGCACATCTATTTGCAGCTGGTTTACTGAATATTTTAAGCCCACTGTTGAGACCTATTGCTCTCAAACAAAACACAAAGATTTCTTTCAAAATATTACTGCTCATTGAAAATGTACCTGGTCATCCAAGAGCTCTGGTGGAGATATACAAGGAGATTAATGTTCTTTTCATGCCTGCTAACACAACATCTATTCTTCAGCCCATGGATCAAGGAGTAATTTTGACTTTCAAGTCTTATTATTTAAGAAACACATTGCATAAGGCTATCACTGCCATATAGAGTGATTACTCTGATGGATCTGGGCAAAGGAAATTGAAAACCTTCTAGAAAGGATTCACTGTTCTAGATGGCAATAAGAATATTCATACTTCATGGGAGGTCAAATATCAACACTAACAGGAATTTGGAATAAGTTGATTCTGATCCTCATGACTTTGAGGGGTTCCAGACTTGGTGGAAGTAACTGCAGATATGGTAGAATTAACCAGACAACTAGAAACAGAAGTGGAGCCTGAAGATATACTGCAATCTCATGAGAAAACTTGAACAGATGAGGAGATGGTTCTTATGGATGAATAAAGGAAGTGGTATCTAAAGATGGAATCTATTCCTGGTGAAGATGCTATGAACATTGTTGAAATGACAACAAAGGATTTGAATATTACATAAACTTAGTTGATAAAGCAGCAACAGGCTTTGAGAAGGTTGACTCCAATTTTGAAAGAAGTTCTACTGTTGGTAAAATGCTATCAAATTGCATCTCATGCTACAGAGAAATTATTCATGAAAGAAAGTCAATTAATGCAAACTTCCTTGTCATCTTATTCTAAGAAATTTCCACCGCCCCTCCACCTTCAGCAACCACAACCCTGATCAGGCAGCTGCCATCAACATTGGGGCAAGACCTTTCCACCAGCAAAAAGATTATGACTAGCTGGGGGTTCAGATGGTCGCTAGCATTCTTTAACAATAAAGTATTGTTATAAAGTATGTATATTTTTATATAATGTTATTGCACACTTAATAGACTGCAATATAGTGTAAATATAACTTTTATATGCACTTGGAAACCAAAAAATTTGTGTGGCTCACTTTATTGCAATATTTACTTCATTGTAGTCATCTGTAACTGGACCTGCAATGTTTTCAAGGTATGCCTGTATATATTATATTTCTACCTAAATTGCAGATCTAAATGAAAGAAAGGTGCTTGCTTATCACAAATATGTACTAGTTTTTGGAGGATAGTATTTTTCACAGGAAACAGTTTTAAAAACTATATTTGGTAGCAACTGGCTGTTGAATTAGAATGCTTTGTGGCCTTGATTTAAAAAAAAAAGTTTACACAAAAGCATGTGATATACTCAGTAGTTATTTTTCCCATCTTTAACTATTAGTTTAAATTGGAGTTTCAATATATATATCAGATAGGCAAAATTCGAAAAATGCACAATGTATTCCTAATGCTTTGAGGTCCGAGAATGGGTTACCTAACCAAACAAGCCTCAAAACTTCTCTTCAGTTTTATTTAAATCTGGTCAGATCTAATTTCACCTGACTATTTAAAGACTTCTCTCTCAAGCCCACCCCTATTATGGCAGCTTTATATCCAGCTTCTTGAGTATCAGTGTATAAGCCCATCCTCCTCTAGGGTGCCATTATAATCCCTTTTAGCTCCATAGCAACTCTCTCCTGTGAGCCTAAGATACCAGATAACTATCATCTACTGAGCTATTAAAATAAAGGCTTTTCAGCTTTCTCAGGTGCAGAATTGGAAAGAAGCCTAGAAGCCTGGAAGGCTAACCTATCTGGCTAAGTCCAACAATCTATCAATTAAACAGAGTGGTTTATGTCACCAGTGATCAATGGAATCTAATTCCTCATTCTAGCTTCTTAGTGCTATAGTCTCTATCTTCTGGCTTCTTGCTATTGAGTCTATTTGTTGCTGGTTTTCTGTTTCTTCCTCTTGAGTAGCACTATAATTAATGGATGCTATTGTTTCTCAGACTTTTTTGGTTGCCACTTAATCATTTTTACTGTGTATACAAAAGATAAGAAAGTTTTAGAAATGTCATTAAATTACTACAGTTCTACACTATTTCAGAAGGCCATAAGCAAGTTACAAAACATAATAATAGCAGGTAGTAAGAATTATTATAGCAACTAAAAGGGAAAAACAAATGCCTCTTGAATTAATTAATTCTGGAGGCTTTCTATATACAATAATATTAAGGAAATTTTATAACATGTTTAAATAAGTATTATTTAGACCAAGAGTTGTTAAATGGAAGGTCATGGAAGAGAAAGTTATGCATGGGTTTTGTGAATAATAAAATAGCTCTTCAAGTGAGTCTGATATAGTTTCCCATTTTATCTGCACTCAGATTATTTGGAGAATAGACACATTACAAACAATAAAGATCAGTTTACCTAAGAATGCTTTAAAGCCAAAACTTCATAAAGTCTCAGTGTTAAGTCTGACCATAACATCTTTCTTTTGTCTGGACAGCAAAGCATACATAGCCAGCTCATAATGAGATGGTACAACGGCAAGAAAAAGATCACCACAGATGACAATGGACATTGGATGGGTATCCTGTATCCGTGATAATTATTAAATTAGTAAAATAAACATATTTTCATGAAAACTCAGGAACTATGGGTAACTCTTCTAAATAAACAAACACTGAAAATGGTTAGAAACTTACAAATAACAAAAAGAAAAGGCATTTGGTCTTCTTTCTTTGCTAACATAGTTTAATAACATCCATCAAACAAAGCTAGTGTTTTTATTAATTTATTATTCTTTTAAGAATTTTATTATAGTTATAATTAAGAAAAATATCCAAAGCATTTGAGAAAAATTTCACAGTCTCCTTTGCTGAAGAATGCTTTCTTAGCTGGAAGGAACTTCAAAATAATCACGTTGGACTCTCTCTGAATTAATGTATGATAACGAGTTTTAGCTAAAAAGGAAAACTGTTCTAAAGGTGTTAATGGCAAAGAGTTAATCTTTCCTATTCACATTTCCTTTATTTGAATGCCATTGATTTTTAACTACATATTATAATTCTGAAAAATGTAGTTGGTATGATATAATAAACTAAGAAATCCTGAGACATCAATTGAAAATCTTCTGTATACAGATTATATAAATGGCATTTTTTTAGATTAAACACTAGAGAATAAAATTCTTTTTCAGTATCTCACTATACTTACTCTGAAAGGAAAAGATATCAAGTATGTGCAAACAATATTTCACTATCCAAGGGTAAGAATAATCTTGGGGAATAGTATGTTCCACAGTTAAGAGACCTTGGTTTGGAATCCATTTTCACACCTGACTTAACACCCTATAATTTATTGTCACTGTACACCATCACTTCTTTCCGTTACAAAACACACGAAGTAAAAACATCTTCCCTCATAAAGATGGTATGAATGACGAATATAAAGAAAAGTTCCCAAACAAATACGCAAATCACCCCCATACAAATACAAAAATGAACAAGCTATTATAATCACTGAATATAGGATATCCAAAGTTAGTAATACTGCAAAGTTTGAGGGCACAGTCCTCCACAAGACCTCTCTTACTTCTGACACTAACCACAATTTTGGGGGGTTCCCAAAACTACCCTCAGTTCAATAATTCATAAGGAACTCATAGAACTCATTCATTGAAAGCTATTATGGTTATAGTTTCTTACAGAAAGGGATACAGGTTAAAATCAGCCAAGGAACTATTATGTATCCACAAGAATTAAAAATAAAAATTAAAAATTAGAAAAAAAATCAGCCAAAGGAGAAATGAATAGGATGAAATTTAGGTGGGTTTCAAACATGGATCTTTGGGTATCCTCTCCTCATGAAGTCAGAAAAACGTTACTCTCCTGGCATCTATATATGAAAGTACACATGGAGTATTGCCAACCAGGGAAGATCATTTGAGTTCAGTAGCCAGAGTTTTTACTGGGGCTTTCTCATGTGAGCATTATTGATTGACTGACTGCCTATGTGGTGGGACTCATTCTCTAGCTTGACTGATACTAGTGACTCAAAGTTCCCACCCTAAGTCACAATATTGGTCCTTTTGGCATTATCAGTCCCAAGACTACTGGGTATGACTACCCTCCTTCCCCAGAATCTGGAATAGTCAGCCTCCACCCTAAACAAAAACATTCCTATCAAGCATAACATAAGTTATCTACCAGAAACGAAGGGTAAAGATTAAAACTCTCTTTAGGCAAGTCTAAATTCTTTAGTACACAGGCCACATCCTGACTTTTGTCCAAGGTTCTTTTACAGCAAAATAATTACACTTATCTGGGCATCTACATTTAGTATAGCATTCATGTGACAGAAACAGCAAAAGTGTTGTTATTACAAATATGTCTAACATTTGGAGGATTCAGTATAGAGGAGGGAAAGATTTAAAGGAAGAACTGGCATTTATAAAGTCATTCTCTTCATTTATCATTATTTGTATCTTACGACAAACTTTTGCAGAACTATTTAGTATAAATTTTAGCTAATGGTTAGATAATCTAGCTCTTTTAAAGCCAGTCATTTGCCATCAGTATTATACCTAAAGGAGTTTTTAACTTGATTTACCAACACATCTGACCACCAGTATCGGTATTATAACCTTACCAAAAATGCCATTGTTACAAAAACATGTCACCTTATGGCAGTAGATATAACCTAAAAATAAGAATCAAAACATATTGACATATTGCTACACAACCAAGGAAATAATTAACAGAGCGAACAGACAACCTACAGAATGGGAAAAAATATGCACAAGCAATACATCTAATAAAGGACTAATAAACAGAATCTACAAAGAACTCAAGAAAATCAGCAAGAAAAAAATCAAACAACTTGATTAAAAAGTCGGCAAAAGACATGAACAGAAGCTTCTCAAAAGGAGATAGACAAGTGGCCAATAAACGTATGAAAAAATACTCAATGTCACTAATCATCAGGGAAAGGCAAATTAAAACAACAATGAGATATCACCTTACCCCATTGAGAATGGCCTTTTATTAAAAATCCAAAAACAATAAAGGCTGGCATGTATACAGAGAGAAAGGAATGCTCATACACTGTTGGTGCGACTGCAAATTAGTACAACTTCTATGGAAAACAGTATGGAGATTTCTCAAAGGACTAATAATTGACCTACCATTTGATCTAGCAATCCCACTACTGGGTATTTACCCAAAGGAAAAGAAATCATTTTATCAAAAAGACACCTGCACCCAAATGTTTATTGTAGCACAATTCACAATTGCAAAGATGTAGAATCAACCCAAAGGCCCATCAGTTCATGAGTGGATTAACAAAATGTGATATATGTATACCATGGAATACTACTCAGCCATGAAGAAGGATGACTTAATGCCTTTTGCAACAATTTGAATGGAGTGGACACCACTATCCTAAGTGAAGCATATAAAGAATAGAAAGACAAACATCACATGTACTCACTGTTAAATTGGAACTAACTTATGAGAACCACATATGCATAGAGGGAAGTAAAACTCAATGGAAATCAAACAGGGAGGAGGCGGAAGGAGAGGATGGACGAAAACCTACCGAACTGGTACAATGAACACTATCTGGCGATGAGAACACTTTTAACACTGACATGGGCATTACAAAAGAAATCCATGTAACCAAAAACATTTGTACCCTCATAATATTTTGAAATAAAAATAAAATAAAAGTTTATGAAGTAAATAAATACAATAGTTTCCTTTTTTAAAAAAGTAAAAAAAAAAATCCAAATGCACATCTTGCTTCCTACCTATTCCTTGAAGTATTTCCCTTTTCCTTTTTCTCTTTTTTTCCCTTGTTATTCCATTTTTTCTTCTATGTACAGCCATGCTCTCAACACTCCTGTTTACTGGCCAAATTGCTCCTTTTATACAATTAAATTTGTGATATATTTACACAATTATCAGAAGTTATTACCTCATTTCTATGCCTTCTCTGCTTTATATTGCTTTTCCTTTACCTACCATTATTTATTCTCATTCATCTTTGTCTTTGTCTTTCTCACTTTCTCCCCTCTCCCTCCCTGTTTCCCTCTCCACCTCTCTGTCACTCATTCTGATTCTCACAACCTTAATGTCACATAAAAATTGAACTATTATAAAGGGTTTCTCTGCTCATTACAAATTCCATTCGTGCCCAGGGACTTAGGGTTGCATAAGATTGACTGCACATCACCACCTATTGTTCTAAGCTGAGGATATTGTCTTGACCCTCTGTCACTTCACCCTACTGGTGAAATACTTGTATAATTCATTATATCCCCTGGAAAGGGATAGGAGGAACATACTGCTGAATATGCATTTGGCCAAGACTACATCTTTATTATGGAAGACACGATTCACTCTTAGAACAGAGAACATCACCACCAGCATTCCCAGCCTCATCTGTTACACATGTTTCCAAAACTCTGCAGCTGCTTGGCTCAGACCAGCAAGTGCCCGGGAAGGCAACTCTTCCTCTGAACTTGGGGGAGAATCATGCAAGCTGTTGAACTTGGCTCATATGTAGCCTAGGAATGGGTACCCTCCAATTACTCCAGGGCTGGTAGTAATAGTGGTGGATAGTGTGTTTGAAAAAGAATTTCAAATAAAACAAAGTAATCATAAAAAAATTAGTCCAGTCCATTATTATATCGTATGATGAAAATTTCTCCCAGAGCAGTACTACTCAGAGTCACAGGTGTCCATTCAATATTATCAGGTTTCAAAAGCACAAGTGGTCTTAGGTATGGCTTTGCCCTTTTAAGTATCTGTTATAATTAAGCTAGGAGACAATATCATCTCTTGCTCTGAGCCTTTCTCAAAGCATAAATATTTCCTTCATTGCATAATCCATTTATTCATTTTTTTTACCCTCAATTACTCCTCCTCCTTTTCTCCATTTATCATTTAGTTTTAACCAAACTTTCCACCTCCATGGGATGGGGGGTGGTGTGGAGAAAGGAAGTAAGACAATGCCTTTTTTTGTTGTGAGGAGGAGCTATTTAAAGAGGAGCTATATGAAAAGAAAGTATAAAGAGGCAATGTGTAAATGTCCTCACTCTTCATCTCCTGCTACTCACCACCAGATAGATATTTGGGATGGAATGCATGATTTGGTGGAAGGTCCCATAGAGATTTGGGAAATATGCAAACACGGTTTGAGGAGACATTATCTGAAAGGCCACTGGCTCCTCAGAGAAGACCAAAGCTACCTCCCACGTGGTGTGCATGGGGAGAAAGCAGAGCCATAACAGCTGAAGAAATGCCAAAGGGCAGCTCACAGAGTACCCTATAAGTGTGCAAGGAATGAGGCTTTTCATATTGTTTTGCTTATCTTCTATTGCTAGTGAAATTGAGCATCTTTTCATATGTTTATTAGTTAATTGGGTGTTCTTTTCTATAAATTTCCCATTTGTAACCTATGTCCATTTTTGATTGGACTGTTCATCTTCCTTTTATTGATTTGTAAGAATTTTTTTGTAATCTACATTCCAATATTGTATATATTGCAGTTATGTTCTCCAATTTGTTTTATGTCTATGAACTATCTTATGGTATATTTTGTTATACAAAGTTTTAATTTTATTTAGACAATTTTATGACTGATTTCACATATAATTTATTCATTGAGTGTCTTGTTTTAGAAATTCATCTCTACCTAGAATTCATTAAAATATTTGTTCATGTTTTCTATAAATTTTTAAAATTATTTTTCACATTAAGATCCTTAAACCATCTGGAGTTTATTTTTTCTGTGTGTAATAAAATTAGGATCTAATTTTACTATTATTATATGGAAAGCTAATTGTCCTATTGCCATTCATTAATCAAAAAATCGATCTTTTACCCACTGATGTTTAATTCCTAATCTATAATAGGAATGCTTTCTTTTCTCTTTTTTTAAAGCATCAAGTTGTTGAAAAATAATACTTTCTTTTTTTTCTATTAAAATCATCATATGATTCATCCTGTTTTTATCTGTTAGTATGGAATAGCATTTATATAGCTTTCCTAATATTGAACAACATTTGCTTGGCTTTCCTGCTATAAACGTTATTTAGTCATAATCTATAAATATAAAGGTTTATTTTGAATAGTTGCTGGATTCAATTGGATACTATTTAGTTAAAATTTACATCTGTCATGTAGTCATGAGTAGGATTAATCTATTTTTTTCTTTTTTTTTTACTGAAATATATGCTGCTTTATTGGGGGAATGGAGGTCACTAGAATTTCTGGGACATGTAGTCAGGTTGGTGAAGTTACTTTCAGATCACTGTCTCTGAAATCAACAAAGGGAATGATAAACAAAAGGCCTGGTAGCTAGAGGAAAATATTTTTTTCTTTTTTTATACTATCTCTATTATGATTTTGGTATGGAAAATTATTGCAGCATCCTAAAATGTTAATCAAAAGTTTAAATGTTCAAATGACCATATTACCCAAGGCCATCTACAGATTCAATGCAATCCCTATCAAAATACCAATGACATTCTTCATAGAAATAGAAAAACATTCTGAAATTTGTGTGGAACCACAGATATCTTGAATAGGCAAAGCAATATTAAGCAAAAAGAATAAAGCTGGAGGTATCACACTACTTGACTTCAAAATACACTACAAGGCCAGGCGCGGTGGCTCACGCCTGTAATCCTAGCACTCTGGGAGGCCGAGGCGGGCGGATCGCTCAAGGTCAGGAGTTCGAAACCAGCCTGAGCAAGAGCGAGACCCCGTCTCTACTAAAAAAAAAAAAGAAAGAAAGAA